>VXAY01004189.1:470746-484663 GCA_013399855.1 Oxyruncus cristatus
TTTAACGGGGGAAAAAAAAAAAAAAAAAAAAAAAAAAAAAGGGGCTTTTTGTAAAAAAAAAAAAAAAATTCAAAAAAAAAAAAAAAAAGATTAATCGAAGTCGTGGTAGGCGAGGGGGATTGGTGGCAGAGATTACAAGGGAATACCTTTGAGGAAAATATGTTTAAGCACCATATGTCGAGCTTTTCCAGTCTTAAAGGGAACAGTCTGTCAGAACAGTTTGTAGTTTTAAAGGCTTTGACTGAGGTGAACATATATCATTCCATAGTGGAGCGGTGATGGTAGGTTTAGGAAAAGCCTGATTCTTCTACCTATGACAGAAATACAAGCGGGAAAAGTGCATTTTTGTCCATGAACTTAAAAATTTGTTTCATGTGCCAATTTATGGTGTGGCAAGAAGGTGAAAAACGAGCTTTTCAGCATCTTTCAGCGGCCCAGGATAGGAGGATTTTTTCCAGCTGAAGTGTCTCCTGTCACTGTGTGGGCCCAAAGGTCATGAAGCTTCACATTGCTTTGACTCTGCTCTACACTTTTGACACCACTTAGCTCTACCAAAATTTCTCATATGAATTATATAGTCTGGTTACATTATTATAACTCCTGCCACGGAATTAAATATATAGTAAATATTGCCTTTACTAGGGATGCAAAGGGCTGCTCAGGCCTTTTGGTTGAAATCCAAGTTTAACTAAAGTCAGTGGTTAAAGTCCCACTGATGTGAGGAAGCAAGAGTTTTGTTGTTCTGCTTTAAGTGAAAAAGACTATTTTTTTTTTTTAAATGACTGATATTTTCAAATCCACTTCCTAGTTGTCTAATAATGTAGGTTTCGTTATTCTGCATTCTAGTGAAGTGGATTTATATACCATTTATAAACCATATCTTTTAAAATATAACTTACTGTACGTGCACTTAAAGGTTCAAGTGCTGCACAAAATGATTTCTGCATCTGCAATCAAACACTAACACGTGCAGAGAATCACAAATGTGGTCTTAAAAAGAACCACAAATGTGGTCTTTGCCAACAAATGTTACTGGACAAGTATTTGGTCTCCTGCACATGCCAGTGGTGAAACATTCCTGCTAACAGATGGATGAACGATGTACCCTGCATGTGCCGAGAGGAGTTTACCACTGAGCTACAGCAAGGTAGCAGGAGCACGAAGATATAAAAAAAAAACAAACCTAGACAAAGAGAAAAGAGAGCTTTACCATAAATGTTTGGTTGAAAAACAGATCTGTTCAAAATGTATTTGGCTCTCAGTTGCAGTTGCACCGTGTCACTGTGACCCGGAGTGCTGAGATGTCTTGTAGAGAGATTGCTCTCTGTGATGTTCCTCTGGAGCTCTGCAGTGGGAATGCAGGTGGAGGGGAAGGCTGAGATGCACTGAGCCCAGTCCTGTTGGCTTCCCCCAGAGTGGGTGTTGCACAGACCTTCAGCAAGCTGCTCAGCCCTGGAAAGAAATGAGCTCACAGGCCCAAAGCTTGGTGCCAGCTGAAGCCAGATGGAGTTTGTCATTGGTCTCGGCAGGACCAAGCACTGGCCCTGTGGCTGACAGGGGGGTGGGCTGAAAAGTCCCCACACCCTGTCCCAGCTGAGCTCTCTACAAGTGCTGCAACAGGAAACGTTTTCACTCTGGTGGTGTGGGGAAACCAGAAATGCTCAGGCACTGCCGAATTTCCCAGCAGCGTGAGGAGAGAGGATGGAGTGAGTTCCCGCCTTGGGAACGTGTGTGTGGTGTTGTCTCAGTGTTGTTCCCTGGCCAGGTAATACTGAGGAGCTTGTTCTGGAGTCCTGGGGAAATATTCCTGCTGACAGGGACTGAATTCACAAGAGGTGCTTGCAGAAAAGAACACGTTATTTTTTTTCCCCTTCCGTGGCTGCACCTTGATCATGTGCTGACTAAAATGAACACAGTGGTTTCACAGCCTTTCACCCTCTGCATCCAGACAGGGTGTTGTGTGGGGTATCATGTGCACTACCTTCATGATACAGGATGCTTTTCCAGGGGTCATATGTGGTGAAGGAAATCAAGCTTCCTTTATGGTACTCTCCCGTTTTTTATAACATCTCCTCGGTTTATACTGTTCGTTTTATAATCAGCAATACAATGGATTATATATATTAGTGCTTTTTTTTTTCATATATTGCACTGTACATTGGAAAGTAACAGGCACATAGTGGGGAAATACTTTCAAAACTGAAAATATTTCCTTTATATTGGGCCTGATTCTGATCTCAGTTGTTCCAGTATCAGTCTAGAATAATTCCACAGAAGGAAGTGGGTTTCATTCAGATTTACAAAGATACTGCTGAGAAAAGAATTTGCCCTGTGATAATCTCTTAAAATATGATATTCATTCAAAAGTTAATGAAGATGAGTAAAGGGATGTGGAGGTTTCCTCCTGTTGTGGTTGATGCTCAGGTTTTTCTAAAGACACTCTAAGGCTGCAGTTCAGATGGTCATAGAAGAAATAATTATGCTTTGATTCATTAGCTCAAAGCAATTAACATCTGTTTACATTTTCCTTTGAAATTTAAGCAACAGAGAATCAATTGAAAGGAATTTTTAAAATCCTATGCCGGGCTCTGTTCAAAAAGTGGAAGATTTATGAAAAGTTCATTACATATACTTTCAAAATATTTTCCTAGAGGTTAAAAATTATGCTTGTAAGTGATTAAACTGTGTAGATAACTAATGAGACGTGTAGGGATTTATTTCTTGTAGATGAAAACATACAGCTGTATGAAAGATTTTACTACAGTGGATGTTTTACTAAAATTCCTGCAGGTAAATGGGTTATTAATAAAGTGGAAACTTCAGTTTGCTTGAGGTACAAAAAGAAAAAACAAACACACACCAAAAAAAAAAATCCAATGCAAGATACGCTGTTAGATGCTGAGTTTATATCAATAAATGTCTTGCATCAGCTGTCACTGAACTCCTTGGCTTTCTGTCTTCTTTGTTATGGCACTTGATATTCCATCAGCTCATCCTCTTCTCCCCCTGACTCCAGCAGGAGCTGGATCATGGCCCAAGGTCAATAATTCAGTTGGGCTCCGGCTCCTTTTTCCTAGAAAGCTTCAGAACTCTGGAAGTGAAAGGATCTGTTTTTAGGGATGTTTCCAACTCAGGCCCTATGAGTCAATAATCTTGAATGATGTTCATCCTCTTGGGTCCTTCTCTGAGACTGAACCGGAACTTCAACGTACGTGTCAGTCTCGACACATTTCCCTGGCTGGGGGCTGAAGGAGACGTGGGGTGGAAAGGTTCAAGGGTGGGATTTTAGAACTGGGAGCTTTTGTCCATCACAGGTGTGTCATCACCCCGGTGGATAGTGAAGTTCCTCAGGTCAGCAGCTTGAATCACAGTGTCCTGAAGAAGGCAGAGAGTGGTGGAACATCCCTAAACAGGGAGGAAAGTGGTGGTTTTAGCAGCATGGAGGAGACCTGTGATTATATATAACCTCTATATCTATACATATATTTCCTCACTGAGAGATCCTGAGTGTTTCATACCTTTCCAAACAGATCCCTTGTTGGCAGCTGCCCAGCTCACAGCTCAGCACCAGTTGGCAGCAATCACAACAGGAACACCAGGGAATCAAAATATTTCTCTAGGAAAATACTTAAAATCTTCCACCCAGCCCAGTGCTGACAAACACTGAGGGTCTGTCTGGGGCACTGAGTGAGCAAAACTTGCTTTTGTCATCAAAAAATCTAGAAAATAAATATTTCATAACCATTGTGCTCATGCAGAGGGAATTGAAAACAAAATTCAAGGGAGGTGTCTTCAAAGGGGGGCTCATCCAAACGTAGCCTTCAACTTTACCTGCTATGGTCTGTCCTGGGAATCTACTTCCTTAAGGACCTGAATCTAAACAGCTACAGGACGTGCTCCCGTGTCAGTGACATTAAACAGGTCACAGCTCTTTGTTCCAAGTGCTCTTATTTTTTCTTGAACCACACTGTGGTTTGAGTTTTCTGTCTTGCTTGGTGAGCAATCACATGATGAACATGATGATTTTTCTGAATCTGGCATGCATTTTGTCTGCCTTGATGGTTACTTGAGGGCTTCCCTGAACGTCACCTGTCCCTTTGTTGTACCTCTTCAAGGTTTAAGGGAGGTTTATTGGGCAATAAATTGATGAGATGAACTCCTGAGCTCCTATGATCCCATCCTAGAGTAGCTGCTTCTACCGTCACTGAGTGGGGGTGAAACTGTGGTATTTGTCTGCTGGGTGGCCATTCTGCAAAAACTTACGCTTTAGAAGTCCATTTTTGGGTGTTTAAATCTTTTGTCTTCTCTCTGCCTTCAAGACAGTGAGTTTCTTGAGGCAGGAGTTACCTCTTCCTCTGTGTGATGCTCTCCTCCGCAGCACTGTTGGGCATGACTGGACAGACCAGACAACTTCCCTTCTGGGGTATCTTGCAAAGTTACAGCTGAGAACAAACTTAAAAGCCTCAGGTCCCTTCAGCAACAAAGCCCAGCAAAAATATTCGGGAGTGGTAAAGTAGGACAAACACGTCGCCCAGGAGCGAAGAGCAGCTTTTCTGCCATCCTATCATGGCGCAGAAAAACCTTCCCTTCTTTCCCCTGCCTTTCTCCAGAGTCACTGATGACACTTGGTGCCTTTTCCCTCCTTCTTCCTTGTGAGGACAAAGTCCTCCTGGCACGTAGGATCTGTATCAGTGCAATGGGTTCACGTCATGGGTCTTAACCAGAGATTAGTTCCTCCCCCAGAGGGTGGTCGGGCACTGACCAGGCTCCCCAGGGCAGTGGGCACAGCACCAAGGCTGCCAGAGCTCAGGGAGTGTTGGGGCAACGCTCTCAGGGACAGGGTGGGATTGTTGGGATTGTCCTGTGCAGGGCCAGGAGCTGGATTTTGATGATCCTTGTGGGTCCCTTCCAGCTCAGGATATTCTAAGATTAATAAAGGTATTTTTGACCAGCCGATGTAGGGTTAAGCTGGGAGATGGATCATTTGTTCCCCTGTCTGGGGAGACCCCACATGTGCACACAGTGTAGCACAGTGTCCTCAGCCTTGGGGGACACCTCTTTCCAAAGCATATTGTGCCAACCTTCTTATTCCAAGTCTTAGCCACATTCCCTCTTGCTGGAATAAGAGTTTCCACATCAACTCTCTGCTGTAGGAGAGTAAAACGATACAATCGCAAAGATTCCCGGGGTTGGGTGATGCTGCTATTTTCTTTTTGCCCTTAAGAGAGAAAAGCTGTTGTTCTTGCCTGTAGGAATGACTCTCCCACAGCCAAGGATGGAGACTTCTGTCCAGGCCTCGCTCCAGCGTGCTGATAAGGAGATCAAGACAGCCCTGAGGAGACTCATGGACTCGGCATCAATGCTGGTGACCCTTCCCCTGGGCATGGGAGGAGAAGGTGGCCTTGGCCTTCCTGGGTCTGTTCCTCCAGACTGGTCAGAAGCAGCAGCTGGGCCCTCTGTGCTGGTTCATGAGGCCAGTACCCAAACCCAGGCTCCTGGAGGCCATGGTAGGTTGGGCACGGATCTGGGAAATGTCCCGTGGGAGTCAAGAGAAACACTGAACATGCCAGCAAAGATATTTTTTTTTTTTTTACCTCATTTTTCTGTTTCAACGTGTTTTGAGCAGATGAAGATTAAGAGAGGACGTCCCGACCCCAAGAAACGTGGGGGTGTGGGTTGGGGTTAGGTTGGATATAAGAATGGGGCAGATCTTTCAAGAAACAGGAGGTGTTTTGAAAACCATGTCTGAAGTACAGTTTGATTTATCACCTGCCCAAAATGGAGGGAATGGGGATCCTTTCCAACTTTGGGCTTTTGTCGCTTGTCTTGCTTCAAGTGTTTTTGGGGGAGAAGGTGGGATGAGATCCCTCCTTTACGTTTGTAGAAGTTATTTGGGCTTTGGTTTGGTGGGGTGGGTGAGGGCAGTTGCTTTTATTTTTGCCATAAACAAGCTGGAAATGTGTTTAACACCCCTGGATCCGCTGTCAGAGGTTTTACAGGATGTTGAGTGCATCAAGTTCAGCTGCATTTCGCTGACCCTGGAGCCTTGATAGACTCCTTAGCAGCTCCTGTGTGACTAAACCCTGTGATGTGTGTGACTGTGTCTTGCCAGGAGAACAAGTCCTTTGTCTTTCCCTTGTTTTTAAAAAATCAGTAATGAGAGACAATCCTTCCACTCTTCCTTCTGCTTCTGCCATAACAACTCGTCTGAGCTGTCTTTGTGTCAAGTCAGAATAACTGTTCTCTATCCAGGACCATGTCGAGTAACCTTCAGCCCTCAGAGTCCAGATACTGCTTAAAAAATAACATATTCTTGTTTAAAACTGAACAAGGATAAAAGCTGCTCAGGGAATCAGACCCAAAATAACAGCATCAAAAAACGACAGGGCTTTAAAACCTTTTTTTTTTTCCCCTTATAGTAGGTAATAATCCTTGGCAATAATACCCTGGTGAAGCAGGACAACTCAAAAATCTACAGCAAAATGTCAACTGCTAAATTATTTCCTTAGTCATAACTACAGAGGAAATACAATAGTGAATGAGATGGTTTTGCAGGTCTTTCATTGAGCAAAATTAAATATTTTATGAGGAGTTATTTTAATCAGACTTGACAACTGTCCCTATGATCACATGCTTTGACTAAAAAGAAGGCAAATATTTCGACAGTGGTGAGAAAGCACAATCCCACCAACCTGTCAGTAAGGTCTTGAATAACCACTTTTTCCATCCCCATAAAGCTGTTTTCTGTGATTTCCAGAAACTGTTGCTTTTTTCTAAAACCATTTAGCACCAAACATCCATCAAATGCTCCCCAAAAAGGCCCTTCCTGCTGGGGGGGAAGACCCCTCTTCATTTGACTTTTTCTCCTAAAATGGAAAAGGAGACAATGCACTTTATCCTATGGTGTAATTCCAATGTCAGAAGACAGTCGGGTACTTTTGGAATGGCAGAACCAAAACAGGTTTTAAAGATGTACCTGATAAAATAATTGATTAAAAAAGTTGAAAAATACCTGAACTACCATCAAGCTGCACCAGATTTTTGTTTCCTTGTCCCTGTAAGCCCCAGATGCCAAACCTTGTTCTGGTGTAACTTAGAGCTGTACGAAGACATTTTCCAACAACCCAGTGGAGGTGCAGCAATGTTGATGTGAAAATATCACCAGGTCCTCTGTATTATCTCCAGGTTAATCATATCCCCAGCCAGGACCTGCCTTGACCACCACTTTTACACTGCTCTGAGTTTAATCATGTCACTGACGCTGTCTGTGATCACAGCAGTGAGTCAAGAACTGTTCTCCCAACAAGGTTTAATTGGAACATTCATGTGTACAAAGCTAATGTTGGGTCTCCCTGCATATATTTAAAAGGTGTGTAGATGAGGCACTTGGGGACATGGTTTGGTGCTGGCCTTGGCAGTGCTGGGTTAATGGTTGGACTCGATGATCTAAAAGGTCTTTTCCAAGCTAAACAGTTCTGTGATTCTATGATTTCATCACAGCCATGAGCTGGAACTCAAACACAGATAAATTATCTCCTATAAAGGAGGGAGGAACCCACGTTACCCCTCCACTCATGCTGTTTCTCCCTGTCCCTACAGACCACCTCTCCCATCTCTGTCTGTGTGTGTTTCCTTACAGAAAAGTTAGCATTTCCCAGTCACAAACGTGCCACCATTCAGTCCCTCTGATGTTCAATCTCTTTGCTTCATGTGGTCTTTGCAAAAGGGCCAAATTCTCCTCTGAGTTTCGGTGACTGCACTCAGCTGGATTCAGCTGGACTCGGTTCTAACTCCAGGCAGACTAGAGAAGGCTCCAAAGGCTCTCTGAGGGTTTCAGGTGTGCTGTCATAGGTGTTGTGTTTAACTTGCCCTGTTTCTGCTGCCAGACAAAGCACAAAGGCAGGTTTCAGCTGAAGAACCAAGTGTGCCAAAGCCCAGCCCTGGTCCTTCCCAGGAAGGCGCAGCTCCGGGAGATGGAAGCACTCGGGAGCGCACCGTCCCCATCGACAGGTAAATGCCATCTCAAAAGGCTGATGTAATATATGTGGGTTTCTGAGTGGGGCAGACTCTGCTGCAAGAAAATCAGGTTCTCTGCTGTGGGGGAACCAGGTGATGACCTGAACAGATTCTTGTGGGCTTGCCATAATTTTTAGAATCCTGGTGGCACGTGCTTTGTCAAAGAAGGGTAGAAAAAGGTTGGAGAGAAATTCATTCCCCGCATCCAAAATTCCTCTTGTGTCAATTTTAAGTAAATAACTCCCTGTCTGCTGGTTAAACAGGTCAATGGCAGGGTGGAATCCTGCACCTCTTGTCACTGTATGTGATGATCTTTTCTCTCGGGCTTCGTGACAGAACCTCACCAGAGGCAGGGGCAGGAGGCTGGTACAGGAGAGAAGGAGACGTGGTCTGGGATGTGCACAGTGAAGTTTATATTGAGACCACGGAAAGAACTCGTGTGTATAAGACTGAGGAGAAGACCCCAGCAAGTAAGAACACACCCTGTTTGCCTCTCCCACATTCCACAGTTGCCACTGTCTTCCCATTTGGTATCAACTCCCCATGACTGCTTTTTTAAACACTTCAGTTGTTCTGAGTGGTAACTGTTGGTGAAACAAAAAATAATAGATAACCCTGAAGATAAAAAGCCTAAAAGTAATGCTGGTATAAAGAAACCCAAATACATGGCTGTGGTACCTCTTGATTTGACACTAAGCTGTTACACCCTAAATGGCCCATCCCACAAATCCCACTGGAGTAACTCAACCTCCATCAGCACACCGGGGACGAAGTTATGGCGTTGTGCATGGAGCAAACCCTTGTGTCCCACCAGGTCCTCCCTACATGCAAGTGACAATAGAGGACGTGCAGGTGAACTCTGGGGAACGTGCCAAATTTCAGGCAGTCATCGAAGGAACCCCTCCACCCACCGTGCTGTGGTTTAAGGTGAGTGCAGACTTTTCCGGTGTCGCTGGGGATCCTTTTCCAGGCAGGGCAACCAAGGTCCTTTTGGGGACCGAGATGAGCAGGAAGGGAGATTGGCTCCTGCCTGAGAGTCACTGAGATGTGTGCTGTTGCTTGGGGCTGGGGATGGGGTTGGGAGCGGTTTATTCCAATTGTCAGTGTGACTTCCAGGCTCTGTATCTTTTCTGCAACTAATTGTTAAAGTGAGTGTGACCAAGGACAACGAATATCCCATAGAAAGGAAAGAGAAACAATTTATCATTCCTTGGAATATTGCTGCCATATCTTGTCATATTGCCAAAAGAAGCCCCAACTTGCTCTGTCAATCCTCATCTGGAAGGGGTTCCAGAGGACGTTGCTGCAACAGTACCAAACCATGGGCAAGCCATGGACTTATTAAATGATGTTTTGTGCCTTATTCTTTATTCCTTCCCTAATAATTCTCACATCTGGTACTTTTGAGCTCCCACCAAGCACTGAGCTGGTCCTACCATGGAGTGATTTATAATAAGTTAAAGTTTTCTCCAGTATAAAAATGAACAGCTCTGGGGTTGACATTCTATGTGGGAGAATAGGGTTCACTTCACATCTATTGTGTTATATACCTATAGGTATATAATATATATATAATTAATATAATATATTGTATTTATGTTGTGTTTTGCTGCCATAGGGACCATTTGCAAATGCTCACAATCTGCCCTCTGTGTCACACACAAACTCCCTCCTGCCCCTTTCTTCATAGCATTTAGGAATATATAGAATCACAGAATGTTTAAGGTTGGAAAAGACCTCGGGGATCATCGAGTCCAACCTTTGACCAAGCACCACCATGTCAACTAAACCAGAGCACCAGAGTACCACATCCAGTCCTTTCTTGGACATCTCCAGGGATGGGGACTCCACCACTTCCCTGGGGAGTCAGTTCCAGTGCCTGATGACCCCTTCTGTGGAGAAATTCCTCCTGATGTCCAACCTGAACCTCCCCCAGAACAGCTTGATGCCATGTGCTCTTGTCCTGTCCCTTGTTCCCTGGGAGCAGAGCCCAACACTCACCTGGTTCCACCCTCCTGGAGCTGCAGAGAGTGAGAAGGTCCCCCCTGAGCCCCCTTTCCTCCAGGCTGAGCCTCCCCAGCTCCCTCAGCTGCTCCTCATGTGACACCACAAGTGCCAGCACAAGCTGGAGACCAGGCAGGAGCAAAGCAGCTGATCCTTGTGTTCCCTGGGCTGACTGCTCAGGAATGGTGTGCTGGGAGAGCTGAACAATCAACCACTGGTGATGCCCCCCAAGCCTGTATTCCTATAAATGGGAACAGTGGGACACAGAGGATTCTTCAGCCAGCATTTTGCTGGTGAGATCCGCTGACCTCGACAGTCTGTGTTGTAGCTCTGCTCCCACGGCCTGTCTCTTGAAGAGCGGAAACATCTGTTTCCATCTTGGTTTTTCCAGTGCTAAAATGTCATTCCCTTCTTTCAGGGCACTTCGTTGCTGACAGACAGTGACAGAGTCCATCAGGGGAAGGAAGGAACAACATATTTCTTAGTGGTGGATGACGCTTCCCTGGAAGATGGTGGTGTTTATACCTGTGTTGCCAAAAATGCAGGAGGGGAGGTTTTGTGCAAAGCAGAGCTCGTTGTACGTGAAGGTAATGCCACTCCCTCAGCTGCAGGAGTTGCTTCTATAGCCATGGCAACGTGTAATCTGGTGTTGTCGTGTTCTGGTATCTCTAAGGTATCAGCTCTCTATTCTTGTGTACATTTATATATTGCTACATACAGCAAGATCCTGTATACAAGCAAATCACAGAATCCTGGAATGGTTTGGGTTGGAAGGGGCCTTAAAGACCATCTCATTCCAACCCCCTGCCATGAGCAGGGACACCTTCCTCTCTCCCAGGCGGCTCCAAGCCCCATCCAAGCTGGCCTTGAACACTTCCAGGGATGGGGCAGCCACAGCTTTTCTGGGCAGCCCCAAAGTTCACATTGAGAGGTTCTGTTATCAAGCAGCTCCACTTAATTCTCTGCAGAAGTTTAGAAGACCCCTGTCATTTTTCCCGCCTTAGATAACTTTGCACACTATCAGCAAGGCATTGCTCTCTGAATATTAACCTTTGTTTCTTTCCTTCATTTCCAAAGCTAAGAAGGACCAAGAAGGAAAGAAAGTGGCCACCAGGAGAAAGCTGCATGCCCATTATGAGGTGAAGCAGGAAATTGGAAGGTAAATGAATTTTCCAGCTCTAGAGCATCACTGCCAGGGAACGTCTAATTGCCCTTCTGACCTGCTGAGGCAGAGAGGGCCCAGCTGTGGCAAAGTGGAAAAGTGGGAGGTCACCCCATTGCAGGTGTGCTGGGAACGCTTTCCTGAGGTTTCTGACAGAGGATTGCACAGTCCATACAGCCCAGGGAACACAAAGATCCCTGAAGTCCAGGCATCAGCCTTTGTCAGCACCTGCATCACCTGAAACAGCTTTTCCCATGATGTGGGCACGTTGCTTCGCTTTGGAGACAGCCAGGAGAGGGCAACAGCACCTCACGTACAGGAAAACGAGCTGTTCATGCCAGGGAATTTAAGCACTGGGCAGTGGGGAGCTGTCAAAGGCCAGGATGTGGAAAACTCTCTGCCTGCTGCTCTTTAAACCATGTCTGAGCAGGGCTTGTCCTTCGATTCCTGCACAGGGGCTGCTTCAGCTTCGTGAAACGGGTCGTGCACAAAGGGAACAGAGTGTCCTGTGCTGCCAAATTCATCCCTCTGAGGAGTAAAACGAGGTCTCGAGCCCACCAAGAGAGGGACATTCTCGCCTCTCTGTCCCACGACAGAATCACCAGGCTCCTGGATGAGTTTGAAACACGGAAAACACTGATTTTGGTTCTGGAGTTGTATCCTTTTCCTGTGCAGCTTGTCTGAGGAGGCTGGGCAGTACTGGGTAGAGCCCATTTATTAAATAACTTTGGAATTAATCATTTTTAAGGTTTTGCCTGAGGCAAAAGGACATGCACAGCCCTTCTCTGCCCTGCAGGGTGGCACAGCTCTGTGGGAGCCTCACTGCAGTACTGCTGAGTAAAATCATACTTGAATATCCAAATGTGAATGGGTTGTTAAGCATCCAAACTCTATTCTGAAATGTCTGGAAGTTAAGGACTCTTTTTTTCCATGAGATCCAGTCTGGGTGAGCACCAGGAAAAGGCAGTGCAGAGCGAAAAACCCACAGCCAACAGGTAGATTTTAGCACAGGCAGGACCAAAATCTACCAACCTGCAGATTTTAGCTCCTGCTTGCAGGAGCAGAGGTTTAGAGCAGCCCATCTCTGCCAGAAGGGCACTGCAATAGAGATTTTAATGATCATCACGCTGCCTGAGATCACCTGAGATCACCGGCGGGTTCTGCTGGTGGCTGGATACAGGTGGTTACACAGCAAAAATGAGCTTTTACCTGTCGTTCTGCCCCCCCTTAACGCCCTCGTCAGATGCTCCAGCGAAGAGCTCCTGGACCGTTTGTTCAAGAAGAGTGTGGTCACCGAAGCTGAGGTAACTCCTCTTCCTCCCTTGAGAGCCCAGGGTTGGTTCCACCTGCATTTTCCTTAGGGAACGTGAGGAATGTCTTTGAAACCAGTGATAACCTGTCAAAACACCATCAGCTTTTCAAATGCGTCCCGACATCAACTTGCGTTGATGAGTTGATTTCTTTGGGGAGTAACTAGAAGCAGGCAGTGGTTTTGACCTCCAGGATTGCATTCAGCCTAAAAAATATTATTATTATTATTATATTATATTAATATTATTGTATTTGCTCTAATATTACCATTTCTTTGCTATCTGTCACCTGGAGCTCCTGGATCTTCGCTTGCTTAAAACCACTTTATCCCCTTCTAACTGAATTCTATCCACTCCCTTTTAGTCCCCAAATAAAGGGATGAAATTATGGTTTCTAAAGGGTTTTTTGGTTTTTTTTTTTCAAGACCCTTGGTGCTTAGAGTTCAAAATGTTTCATGTCTCCCATCTAGTAGCCAGGTGTCCCACATTTATTGGTAAAATTGATTTTTCTTAGAATACTCGGAGAGAGAAATCATAGAATGGTTTGGGCTGAGAGGGATCTGTAAGGATCACGTGCCAACTGACACTATCAAATGTCAAAGGTAAAGGACTTCCAGAGCTGAATCTGGATGTAAATCTAGATATAAATGTTCACAGTCATAGTCTGATTGGATCTGCATGTGGTCAACAAATAGGTTTGCAACAGAGCTTTTTAATTTATTTGAGTTTTAAATGTGTTTGCCTGATTTACACCAAGCCAGAGCTGAGTTTGTGTTCTGACAGTTGATAAGATTCGACAGCCTTGAGGATTTTTGTCCCTTTTTCTTCTTTTAATCTGCATCTTTATAGGGTTGGGTTTTGGGGTTTTTTTAAGAAAAAAAAGTAGGGACTTTTATACATACAGAAGGTTCCAGCAGGGCAAAGGGGTCACACACGAGACACAGCTTCATTCCACAGGGTGATGTTTGGTTCACATTTAATTCCAACTGCAAGACTAATAAAAGAAGTTAATTCTAGTTTTAAAAGTGTTTCTGGTTCTATTTCTCCCTCTCTCATATGCTACAAATACTGGTGGAATCAGGGACCTTCCTCTTTACTATTACTGTTTAATCATTATTTAATAATTCATTTAATTCTTAGGTCAAATTGTATATCAAGCAAATTTTGGAAGGACTCAAATATCTTCATGACAACAACATCCTTCACTTGGACATCAAGGTAACGTGCAATGATAGGCTTTTCACAGCCTCTTCCTTGCCAGGGAATGGGTGTTCTCTGTCTGAATGATTTAATTATTATTCAATTATTTTCTTACTTAAAAAAGGAAAATATTCCCTGCTTTAAAGTAAAGTTTCTCCTTTTCTCCTCTTCTCTCCTCTTTTCTCCTCCCCTCCCCTCTTCTCTTCTTTTCTCCTCTTTTCTCCT
>VXAY01004189.1:488940-519229 GCA_013399855.1 Oxyruncus cristatus
AATCTATAATATATAATATACAATAATCTATAATAATCTATATAACCTATATTTTTGTTATCTATATTTTTATTTACATTTGGATCTTTGAAAGTCTTCTGGGCTTGGACCAGCGAGCTCAGCAGGGATCTCAGCTTGGCTGTGAATGGGGAATAAACCCAGGAGGGAGCGGTTGAGGGATGTGTCAGGGATTAATTATCTAGGCTTTTGCTGCCTGGGAAACACTTGGTCTCATGCAGGTGCCTGTAAGACCCAAGGTTGTGTCTAAGTGAGGTGCCCGCAGCTGCCTTTGCTGAGTCGGTGCTGAGTTATGGACAGGTCCCCAAAAATGCCTCTCTTCCTGAAGTTCTCTAAAACAATGGGGTTGATTGCCTTCTGAAGGTTTCTCCCTGCTGGCTGGAAGGGGAGGGCAGCTGCCCAATTTCCGCTGGGATGTCTCACATGGCAGAAATTAGAGCAGAGAAAACCCACCTCCTGCACTATGGTAGGTTTTCTGTTGGCCTAAGTCACCATAGATTGTATTGCACTTGACAGATTCAAGGCCATTTACTCCAAGGAGTCTCTCATCTGACGTTGAAGCCCAAAAAGGCGCAACAAAACTGTTTAGAGACAGAGTTTTTAGCCTTTAAATAGCAAAGGTATTTATTGCAACGTTGGGGAACCCCCTGCTTGCGCTGGACAAAGAGCTCCCAAGTCCTTGGCACAAATCAAGGAATATATACAGTTTCTGTGTAAGATTGCAACATTTTACATACATCTTCATATAATTACAACATCTAGTTATAATATTCATAGCAGGCAGAGTCAGGGCGGAGTCTGGGGCGGAGTCTTCCTTTTGGGGTGATCTTTGGCGGGAGATCCTGTTACTTCGGCCTCGGTAGGGGTCGTTTTCTTTCCTCATCCTCGGTGAACTTTTCCACTTTCTCTCGATTCTGCTGACTTCATGATGAGTTTTGCAAGACCTTTGGACTCAAGCCCCTATTTCACCCCTTATCTGCTGTGTTCTCTACTCTATGTCCTTTCATGTAGGTGTGTAAGCATTCTTTTGGTGCACGGTACCATCTCCAGCTAATCCCTGGATTCTGATTTCCTTCAGCTAAGAGCAAGGCCTGCATTCTGAGTTAACTCTTCAGGGCCTTGCTCTGCTTCAATGTTTTCCATTAAAAACTTTCCATCTGCTTTGAGTGGCCAGACATTGGAAATCTCAAGCAGGGTCCTGCTTCCCTGTTCACAACAGCAAGTATGTCCCCTGAAGTCAATTTAGTTTCACTTCTGTCAGTGAGGGAAGAGGAAGATTTGGGGAGCAAATGAGGCCTGGATTGGTGATGTGTACAAAGGGCTGGCAGTGTGTAATTAAACTTGTGGGTGAGGTAAATAGGAGTTCAGGAGTTCATTTGGGTATGTTTGCTTTGCCATCCTCCCACCACGTTTCCATCTCACTGGGCTGTGTTTTGTTTGGCTTCCCAGCGGTCTCTGATGTGCTACAAATCCATCCTGGTAATGAGGTCTATCCCGGAAATCCTGGAAAGGACCCACGACAACAGCTCCCTGGCCATCTCCCGACACCTCATTGAGGAAAGCACTTCATCCAGTACCAGTGGCTCCTCTTCAGACAACGAGAACTCGAATTTCCCCAAGAAGAGGCACTTTGGCTCCACCCCCGAGCTGCACTTGCCCGTATTTGACGCACCAAGTTATCAGGAGCCTCCCAAACGTTCAAGTGAGCAGAAGCACTCCAAGACACCAGTCCCTCCAGTAAAGCCCGTGAGGAGGAAATACGCCTCCATAAAAGCTGAGGTGGGGGACAAATCACCTACAGAAAGCAAAGAGCTCATGGCGAGTGTCTTCCAGGAGAAAGAGGAGGGGCTCCATCCCAGTGCTCGAGATGAAAGAGCAGAGCCACCCAAAAGGAGTGGTGCTGCTGAGCCTTTATCCAGGGCTTCCACGGAAAGCACATCACATCCAGGTCAGAAAGAAAAACCAGCCATGTCTTTAGCTGACAAGGAGAGAGTTGAAAAGGCTGGGGACGGCACAGAAAAGCCATCTGCCTTTGTGCCCAGGCAGAGTGTCATCAAAAGCACTTTCTACAGCCAAGCAGCAGAGCTCCCTGCAAGGCCGCCTTCCTCACCAGGCAGGGAGTTCAGGAGGCACCTGGACAGAGCCAGGAGGACTTTCCGGAAAGCTGGATATTCGAAGGTGCCCCTCAGCGGTCTCCGTGAGCCCCTCCTGGAGCAGTTTGAACTGGAAGAGGAAGAGGAAGGAGATGATCGCAGGGAAAGCCTGCTGGGATCCTTGACCAAATCAGCATCGTTTGACACTGCCAGGAAACCACCACATCCTGCCATTGCTGGTGCCAGCAGGAGCCGTTCCCTGGACGACTACAGGCTGAGAGCCTCAAGATCATTGAGGGAACAGGATATTTTGGAAGAAGACTGTGATGTGTTGTCCCAGGAGAGCTGCCCTGAAGGCAGTGACCACTGTGACATTTCTGCAGGGCCTGGCAAGGGATGTTCTGTAGACACATCGAAGCAGGAGGATGTCAGGAGAGCCAGCAAGGATTGTGTAGGAGAGAAGCCCTCTCCTTCCACGCACTGTGAGGGTGATGGGTGCCCAGCTGCTTTTATGCAACAGGCTGAGGGACTTGCAGTGTCACCTCCCAGGAGTGAAAATAGGAAACCTTTACTGAAGAAGTCAAAAGCTACTGAGATTGAGGAGGATGTTGAAGATTCAGAAGGCAAAAGCCCCATTCTGACTGCCCAGTGCTCAGAGGTAACTGCATCAGCAGCCCAAAAACATGAGAGCATGGAGGGTAAATCTTCCTTTGACACTGCTTTTGAGGAGGGCAAAGAGTCCATTCCAACCCTGACACAGTCAGAGGCCACCTCTGAGTCACCTCCCACGAGTAAGGGAGGTGTGTGTCTGCCCCAGGAGCCTGCTCACGGCACTGACATGCACCCGGATCAAAAAGGTGGAACATTGCTGATCAAAAGGACAGCCCCAGTTCCACCTTGGAAGGACAAAAGGCAGAAACATTCAGATGAAAAGACCTCGGCCCAGAGTGCCGCCGAGTCTGAACCCATGGAGCACGAAAGCTCTGCTGTTCCAGCAGAACAGACAGAGACCGATTCACTTCCAGTACGTAAAGAGAGAAGTCAGGAAATCCCTGGGCAAAGTGTTCCAGCAGCTCCTGCCTCGCTGGGCAAGCGGCCAGGTGCCCTCACAGCTGGTGAAGGGGCTCCTCAGAAGGTGAAGACCCGCAAAGAGGTGAGATCTGCTGTCCTGGAGGGTGAAGGGCTGGGTGTGACAGGAGTCACTCCACCATCAGCCCACGCTGGTGAAAGCCAAGCTCACAGGAAGGCTCCTGGTCATGGATTCACAGCACCAGCCACCCTGAAAGGAGAGCACCTCGCTGTTCCCAAAGTCTCACCACCACAATCAGTGCCGACTCCGGTCTCCGACGGAGCACAGGCTGAAAGGCAAGAGCCAGCTCACAGCAAGGAGGGGTTTGCTCCTCTGAGGAGTGAAAGCTCTGCTGTCACAGAGGTTGTGCCCAGCTTGGCCCATGAAGGAGCCAAACCCCAGAAGGTTCCTGAAGGCCGTGCTGTTCCAGAGAGCAGACACACGGCGGGAACAGCGTCCTCCCAAAGCACTGTTCTCCCTTTGGTCTGTGAGAGGGAAAAACAGGAACATCCATCCCTTGCCAGCGAGGTGAGAGCTGCTGTGACAGCAAGTGGAGGCCCAGCAGCTGCACAGGCCTTGGCTGCTGCTTTCCCCAAGGCTGGACATTGGGTGTTGGAGCAGGACAGGGCTGCCAGTCCCAGTGCTGGGATTTCTGATGGACTGGGGGGTGCATTAACTGCTGCACAACCAGAAGCCGCTCCAGCTCCAGTCTGTGAAGTCAAATACAAGGAACCTCCAAAGGTTCATGGTGAGGGTGGAGGCGTTGCCTTAGAAAGTGGAAGAGCTGACGCTGGAAAAGCTGTTCCACCATCGCTCCCCAGGGATCGTGGTCAGGAGCCATCACATCACAGATCTTCCTTTTACAGTGATGAGGAGTCTGCTGTGCTGGAGGGCTTAGTGGACGAGATGGTTTCCCTCTCTGAAGAGATGAATGTTTGGGCAGAGTCGGTTTCTGGAGAGAAGGAGAGCAGAAAGCACATCTCTCCTCCCACAGAGGCGTTCTACAAAGGCCCAGGTGGCCGAGCCCTCACGGACACCTCCTTCCCTTCTGTAAAACAGGGTGGAAGAGGAGAAGTCTCTGAGCAGGATGACCTTGAAGAACCCTACCTTGCCGTGAGTGAGGAGTCAGAGGTACTGGAAGGGCAAGGAGCACAGACAGTTCCTCACGAATGTGAACACCTGGAGGACTTGGCGGTCGAGAGCCCCACTTCCAGCCGAGCCAGCGTTTCCTCAACAGAGAGCTTGGACACCGGGAAAAGACCCAGTCAGGTGCCAGTGATCAAGGACACTGGGAAGCACCCAGAAGTGTCTTTAGTGAAAATCAAAGACCTGTCGGACGAAGCCCCCAGCACTGGCAGTGGCCCTCAAAAATTCGACATCTCAGAGGTGGAACCTGCCTACATGAACTTCTCTGACTTGTATGACATTGTCTATTTTCCATTTGAATTTCTGAGCTACAAGAAGCCTTCGCCCAAGCCGGTCCGTAGACGGTTTATTCCTCTTGGCGAAAGGGCAAGGTCCCCTCCTGCAGGGCATCTGCACAAGGATAAAAGGCTGTGCATCAGGGAGCAGGCTGAGGACAAGAACAGGAAGAACCGTTTGGAAATATCTGAGGATTCAAAGGCAGCTCACTCAGAAGCCATGGGGAAAGGGACAGAGAGCCATAAAGAAATGTACAGCTCCCAAAAGGGCTCCAGTGGGAAGCAGAAAAGCTCCTTCCACACCAAGCCAGGACTCTTTAAGCCATATGCCAGGTCTCATTCAGTGGAGCTGTCGGTGGAGCAGAGTCTGAAGAAGAAAGTAAAGGCTTCTGTTGCTCATATTTCAAGAATCCTAAAAGGAAAGACGTCTCCTGAGCCAGAGGCAGAGGAAGGTAAGTATTTCGCTCTGCTCCTTCATAGATATTCTGCTGTAACTGGGCTCTGCTAAAGCTGCCTTTTCCTTTTTCCCCAGCATATCTGAGGCTGTGGTTAGACTGGGATTGTAAAACTGGCCATGGCAGGTTATGAAATCAGTAGTTTCCAGCTCCACCACTACCCCTCTGCAACTGGGTTACTCCAGTGCAGAGGCAGATGGGTTAATCCACTGATGGAAGGGGCTCAAATTCCCCTGTCTGAGGTTGCACAAAAGCAGATCAGGGGTGGGTGATGCTTTCCTTGCTGCAGTTATCATCTGACCATGGTAAATCTCAAAAAAATAAAGTGACTGGAAGAAGCTGGTGAAGTCACCCTGGCTCTTGGACATCAGGATCTGTCCTTTCTTCTCTGCCATCCCTAAATATTCCCTGTTCTTCCAGGGCACTGTTGTGTTTGTAACAGCTGTCACAGCCTTCCCTGCTGACTGAAGGCTGGTTAATAAGGGAACCTGTGAGTGATGAGCTATTTATGTGTGAATGGCAGAGCTGTCACTGTAAATTGATGCCACAGGGAGAAGGGTGGCCTTGAATGACTTCTCATCCTTTCTCCAAACAGAGTTTGGTGAGCTGGGAAGTGAGGCAGCAGAAAAAGAGCTGTTAATAGGGGCTGAAGGATCTCTGAAGAGGAAATCAGCACTCCCCTCATTCAAGTTACCAAGCCTCATGCCAAAGGAGAAAGGTATTGCTGTGCCACAAGCCAGTGGTTTGTTTTAGCATGAAGTATCAGTAATGAAAATCCCAGTGCTGTGTGGGGCCAGTTTCTAAGGATGGATCTGCAGTGATTATCCAGAGATGACCTGGGCCAACTCATGCAACATGAGCCAGTCTCCTCTGTTTACATCACAGCTAGGACCTTGATAAAACCTGTCATGGCACTGTTTGCAAATTGGAGGAAGCCACTGCAAAGGGATAAAATCCAGGTGTAATATAGAAAGAGAATAGAAGGAGTATCCGTGGGTGGGAAGGCAGAAGCAGGGAATTGTGAATCCCTATTATCCAGTCCTGAATGGATGTGTTAAGTCCAGACATGCTGCTACAGAGCTGTGGAATGAAAAATGATGGGGCAGCCCCACATGGTACATCAGCAAAGCTGAACTTGCTTTTTCCCAGACAAGTTTCCCCTTGACTCTATCAGGAGCATTTCCCAAGGTCAGACTAACATCCCAGTACTCAGCAGAGCCCAAGCAAACACTGGGAAGGGCAGGTGTGGGGGGCTGGCAGCTGCTGCCAACTGTGGAGAAAAAAACCCTGGAGAAGCACAGAAGAATACCCGAGTTCCCCCTTTTCCCACGGAGACAGGAGCAGAGTTGATGCTCTGTGGGTTTTTTCCTCCTTTCATATCCATCTTTCATCTCTTCTTCTCTCTTCTTATGTTGTCTTGATCACAGAATCATTTAGGTTGGCAAAGACCTCTAAGGTCATTGAGTCCAACCATCCCCCAGCACTGCCAAGGCCACCACTAAACCCTGTCCCCAAGTGCCCCATCCACACGTCTTTGAAATCCCTCTGGGGATGGTGATTCCACCACTGCCCTGGGCAGCCTGTTCCAATCCATGTCAACCCTTTCCATGAAGATAGTTTCCCTAATATCCAATCTAACCCTCCCCTGCTGCAACTGGAGGCCGTTTCCTCTTTTCCTATTTGATCCCCTCATCCTTGAAATACCATCACTTAGTCTTGCCCCACATTTAGGCTCAGCCAGGGAGGGGAACACTCCTGCTGTGACAGGATCTCTCTCTGCTCTGAGCTGTTCTGCTGCCTCAGCTGTACCAGCAGGGCTGGGCAATGCAAGAATTCCCCATGGACTTCCCAAGATCCATCTGCATGATCCTGTATGAGCGGTCACGCTGTGTCCCGGGGGCTCCTGCACCTGTGCTCAACGCCCAGGGGATTCTCCAACGGGGGGACAAAAGGATGGCAGAGCAAGAACCAGAGATGTTCTCGGACAATTAAAAATGTTTTCTGATGTCCTGCATGCATTTGTTTTCCACGCAACTCTCCAGGCTATTCTGAATTGATGTTTTTTCCTGTTCCCTGCAGCCCCATCCTTCACTGAGGAGCTCATGGACCAGGCTGCTGCCGCGGGGCAGTGCGTGACGCTGTCATGCCGGACGGCACCTCACTCCTCCCTGCACATCAGCTGGTTCAGAGGTGACACTGGCATCTCTCCAGGGAGCCCCTGACCTCTGGGACAGGGGTGCAGGCAGGGGTTTAGACACCTTGGTGTCAGCTTTCGGGGTGCTTATCTCTCCTACCTGCTGCTTTTCAGATGGGATCCCTGTCCAGAGCAGCAGCCGGATCCTCATCTCATCCACCCTCAAACACTTCCAGCTCTTGACTATTCTCTCCGTTAACGCCGAGGATTTTGGTATTTACACATGTGTGGCCACAAACTCCCTGGGCTCGGCATCCACCTCTTGTGTCATAAGAAAAGCAGGTAAGAGGAGAAGCAGCTACAGAAATAGGTGTTATAAATAATTCTGCCCCAAAATGTGACCTGTAAATACCTTCGAGGTGAGATTTCTGCAGAGAGGTGCAAAGGACAAGCTCTCCCTTGCTGAAGCCCACAGCCTTTGCTGTCTGATAGTGTGGCACATATTGCAGGGTTCAGTCTCTCTTCTTCCCTCTTCTGGATTCAGAGCCCTCCAAGACAAAACTTTCATACTGAGTTTAAGTTAAGGTTGGGTTAAATTACTGTTTCTCTAGGTGTGTGCCTATATATACATATATAAAACATACATGTATATAAAAATAATACCTGTAACTGAGACATGCTGGGTGTAGGGTTTTGATTCACAGCAGTGCTGCCCTTAACAGTCCCTGGTTTTGTGCCTCCTCTCAACAGAGGTTCCTCCCAGCCCTCCACCCCCTGACATCGTGGAAGTCTACAAGGATGGAGTGCAGGTGGTCTGGAAACCTATGGAGACCAACACCCCTGTCCATTACACCATCCAGTGCAAGAGTGAAGGTAAAGTGCCGTCCTGACACCCCACAGGGCACATCTTGGTTTGCGTGATCCCTTCACCAGCTGGATATTTTATTTTTATTCAGAAACAGCCTGATTAACTCCCTGGTTTTGAGTTAGGAATGAAATCCATACAGCCATCATTCAGCCATCTGAAAGTTAAGTGTTGTGCTAAATAAATCAGCCTGGAAAATATGCATCCAAATATCCTCATACCAAGGCTTTGCTGAGGTGTGAATCAATTTTTCACAGGAAAGTTATGACCAAAAAGTGAGCAGCTAAAGAAGAAAATGCCTGGTTGGTGCCTGATGCACAGCCTTGATTAATTTGGCAACACGATACACTAATAATGCCCAGCAAACAACATCATCCTATGTCCAGGCTTTCTGGACAGTCTGTTGTGGAGAAAGATGGCCTGCCAAAAAGGGAGTTCATCCTCTGCTAAACAGCCCTGCTTTCTCTTCCAATTGATTATGGAGGAAGCGCAGGGCAAACAGCCACAATAAACACCCAAATTTTGGCAATACTGCATCACCCCTTGGATGTTCTCTTCCAAGGGTTGGTCCAGAGCTTAACGAAGTCAATGAAGCACAGAATCATGGAATTATAAAAAGGTTTTGGTTGGAAGGCACCTTAGAGATCATCCAATCCCATCCCCTGCCATGGGCAGGGACACCTTCCACTAGCCCAGGTTGCTCCAACCTGGCCTTGGACACTTCCAGGGGTCCAGGGGCAGCCACAGCTTCTCTGGGCAACCTGTGCCAGGGCCTCCCCACCCTCACAGGGAAGAATTTCTTGCTGACATCTAATCTAAATCTCTTCTCTTACAGTTTAAAGCCATTCCCCCTTGTCCTGTCACTATGTGCCCTTGTCAAAAGCGGATGTTTTCCTGTTTAGTTACAAAAGCTTTGAACCAAATCCCCAGGCCTGTTCTGTCTCTCCTGGGACTGCTTTGCTGTTGTTACTACGAATGTGATGTCTGATAGCAATTCCTGCTGTAGTCACATAAGCACAGCCCTTTGTATTCATGTTCCTTCATCCCCAAATACACAAACACTCCTTTCTGGATTAGCGTGGGCATGGGCAGTTTTCAGCCTTTTCCCTCTGGAGCTGTGTGAGTCACTTCTTCTCAATCACCACTTTATTTTTGTTATTGCTTTTTGACACAACAATAGGACACACTTTGGGGAGGATAGAAACACAGGTTGTTCCAATTAGGAAGAAAACCGGGAAACGGCGTCTCTAATCTTCCATTGCATTCTGTGTATTTAGCAGGAACATGCAAAGTTCCTGAACACAGGAGGATTAAGATAAACAGGAAAAAATTCCTTGTTTTATCCGTGACTTGACAACAGTCTTTTGCCAGCTGCTTCTGCAAACGCTTTTCTCTGTTTCTAAGCTGTATCTGCTCCTTCTTACACAAACGCATCCCCAAACTCAGCCAGTACCCTGCAAAGTCATCAACACTTTGGGTTTGGATGGTGAATTACTGCTTATTTAAAGGTCTCAGGCCTCTACTAGTGTTTATTTGAATGAAAGGATAGGTTTACTCTCAGGCAGTTGCAAGGAGTTGAGTTCAGCCTTGAGCACAGCAGCAAAACATGAGACACAGCATCGTGTGAAATGAAAGGTCATTAAATGTTTGCTGGTGTTTTTTTCCTTCCCACCTTAGTCCCATAAATTATGAGTCCAGAATGCACCTGCAGTTTCAGCTCCCTGAGAAATCATCTGAGTTTCATAAAAGCTGAGTAAAACTACCTACATTTCAAACACTGGCTTTGCTTGGAGGGTGTTGGTGGATAGTTCTGTCCGGGACTTCTCATGGTCTCAGCTGGATTCAGGACAGGGCCAAAAGGAACAACAAATCAGGGATTCAGCTGGGGCTTCTGTTTGGAGTTCTTGATGGATATTTGCATTAGAGATTGGTGCAGGAAAGAGATAAAAAGAAAGAACACAGGGAAGTTTCCCCATTCCTCTGACAGAATATTGGCACAACTTGGACTTGTCAGATATAAAGCAGCTGATTTCAGAGAAGAGTAACACAGGCACAGTGTCACCACGCACAAGAGTTGGCCATAGCAAGTTGGTTTTTCTTTCATTCTGCAAGATTCAGAGAATCACAGAAAGTTGAGGGATTGGAATGGGCCTTTTTAATTCACATTCCCAGCACATAAATAAAGCTGGTGGAAAAACAATCCCAATGAAACCCCAAAACCTCAAAAAACCCCACAACCCAGTGTGACCGTCATAATTGAGGCTTGGTGTCTTTTCTCTCTTTCCTTGGTCAAGATGGGGAGTGGACAACCCTTGCTTCTGACCTGGCTGACTGCTGCTACTTTGCCAAAAATCTGCCCAGGGGGTTTATCTACCACTTCAGGATTGCCTGCACCAGCAAAGCGGGAATGGGCCCCTACAGCGACCCGTCTGCCAGCGTCAAAATCACCGGGAAGGATCCAACGGGTAAGATCAAATCCTGAGAAACCACCGGGATCTTCCTGCATCAAAACCACTGCACCATTTTAGATGGGGGCCCAGAAGTCAAGAGCAAGTGAATCAAGGCCAATTCCACCTGGCTCGGGGTGCCTTAGGGCTTTTGTATCTAAAATTACTTTGTTTTCTAATGCTGGACACAGGGAAATATGTATAAATATATCAGAAAACCCAATAAATAGTAACATTATGTAAATAGAAACAATATGTAAATATATATAAAATTTAATAATACACTAAAAGCCTGGGAACTGTAGATTACCTGTTGAAGGAACACTCAGTTTTGATTAGAGATGATGAAGAAAGGGGTCTTGGACCATAAATGTGTGACTGGAGGCGTTTATCTCTTGATATGGATCTGCCACTGGCAAAAACCCTGGACCTGCTCTATATTGTGGACTAAATCCTAAATTCAGTAGTTAGTGTCTCTATTCTGGTGTTTTCCTCTGGGAATTATTGTCCTTCTGTGATGAATTTTCCAGCTGTATTTTGTCTCTGAAGTAAAGAAAGCCCAATTTACTAATTTTTTTTCCACTTGTTTGACCGCACTGTACAACTCACATGTTTTTAAAATTAAGAAATCCGTAACCCCGCAGCAAACACATCCTTGTAGCACAGCATCCTTTCTGCTAAGAAACAGAAGGATGGTCTAACTGGAATTTCCTCCCAGTGGAGAGGATTGCTCGGTAAAAATCAGTTCACAGAGATATTTTTAACTCACCCTGAATCCTCTGCTTTCCCTTGGTCCAGGATCCGTTAATGTATCTCAGTGTGTCCAGCATTCCCAAGCAGATGTTGTAAAGAGATGATTTAGTATTTCAGGGAGCACTTGGACACAACCACACATCAGAACCAGAGCAACGAGTTTCAGCTGCTGCCCTGAAATATCCACCCAAAAAAGTTTCCAGTTCTCTGTCAATGTTTTGCTGTGACTTGGTGACTTGTTATGTGAGGAGATGTGACCCAGGGGCTCAGATGTTTGATATGTGATAGCACGCAATATACAATCCATCTCATACTACCTGGAGTGGCCACACCAGGGAATTTCTGGGTGGAAAGAGCAGAATCTGTGGAATCTGGGTGCCACAGCTGGGATTCAGGCTGCAGAGGCACCTGGAGAAAGCTCTGCTGTCGCCTTTGCTGTTGTTCACAGATAGTGGGGCTTCAGACAGGCCCCATTTTCCACATAGAGCTGTTTTCCCATGTAATCCCTGTCCCTTTTTCTCTGCAGAGCTCCGTGCTGCAACGCAGGACATCCCAGCACCTGCTACTGAGGAAGAGAGTGAAATAATCACACCATCCGAGCCTTTCCCAACCTACCAGACCTACGCCTTCCAAACAGAGATCAAAAGGTAGAGAATCCAGCTGAGCTCTCTGTGATCCAGAGGGAAATCCCACATGTGATGGAGCACCTCTCCTACAAGGAAAGGCTGAGGGAATTGGGATTGTTCAGCCTGGAAAACAGGAGGCTTTGGGATGAGCTAATTGAGACCTTCCAGGACCTGAAGGAGCTACAACAAACATGAAGAGGGACTTTTTACAAGACCATGCAGTGATAGGACAAGGGGGAATGGCTTCAGATTGAAAGACAGCAGGGTTAGGTCAGAGATTAGGAATAAATTACTTACTTATAAGGGTGGGGAGGCCCTGGCACAGGTTGCCCAGAGGAGCTGTGGCTGCCCCATCCCTGGAAGTGTCCAAGGCCAGTTTGGACAGGGCTTGGAGCAACCTGGGCTAGTGGAAGGTGTCCCTGCCCACAGTAGGGGGTAGAATTAGGTGGTCTTTAAGGTCCCTTCCAACCCAAACCATTTTAGGATTCTGTGTTTCTATGATTTTGTGATTCTCTGTGGCTGGAGTTCAGAAAAGGCACCTTTATAAAAGTGCTGCTCAGCAAGTGTCACAGTGGGTTGCTGAAAACCCCTCCACAGTGATACACACCAAGTGTTGGCTGAGTGATCTTCACCTTGGTTTGGCAGGATTTAGTTGTGGATTTTTTGGGAGAGCGAAAGGGTTGTAGAATGATAGAATGGTCTGGGTTGGAAGGGATCTCTGAAGGTCACCTAGCCCAACTCCCTTGCAATGAGCAGGGACATTTTCAACCAGGTCAACTTGCTCAGAGCCCTGTCCAACCTGACCTTGAACATTTCCAGGGATGAGGCATCTGGTACCTCTCTGGGCAACCAGTGCCAAGGTTTTATACCCTCATTGTAAAAAAATCATCCTTATATCCACTCTAAATCAACTCTCTTGGTTTAAAACCATTACCCCTTGTCCTATCACAACTGGGCAGCAGGGCAGTCACTTGATATCTCGCGAAGTGAGCCCGGGGCTAACAGAGTTTCCTGTCCTCGCTGCATCAGCCTTTGTAGTACCAGTTTCAGTCAGGGGATTGGGATTCTACTTTCTCTGCCTAGAAGAGGGGCACTGACTTCTGTTGCCAACAAGGATAAGTTGTCTTGCTCTCTCCTTCTCTCTCTCTGAAGGGATTAATCTCTCACTCCTGTAATTTAAAGTGACTGTACGGTTTAGAGACATGAGAGGAAGTGCAAACTGTGACAATGGATGCAATAACTCCCCATCGGGTGTGGATGAAAAACACAGCATGGGATCCTGGGGCTTTTGAAGAACAGAAGTTTCTGTCTCTTCCAGGAGCAGCAGAGAAGTTTAACTTCGTGTTCCTTTGTGTTCCTTTGTACCAGGGGGCGATTCAGCATCGTCCGACAGTGCAGGGAGAAAGTGAGTGGCAAGACTTTGGCTGCGAAAATCATCCCTTACTGGCAAGAGGACAAGCAGACTGTGCTCGTGGAGTACCAGGTCCTGAGGAAGCTCCACCACACAAACATAGCCCAGCTGAAGGGAGCCTATGTCAGCCCACGGCACTTGGTGTTGATCCAGGAGATGTGTGTGGGACCGGAGCTGCTCCACTCCTTGGCACTACGGTAATAACACGGGAGGGCTTTCCCCTCAGGGCTGGAAAACACCTATTGCCTTTTCCTGGCAAACTGGATCATCCCTCTCCATGTGCTGTCATTGCACGTGGGATTTGTGAAGCGTTTGTTCTGCAGCTTCCTGAGAGATTCAAAAATTACTTTAGTTCCCTGTAAGGTTGGGACAATTCAGGGCTGCCCAGTTGAGACACTGAAAGCAGTTTACAGCACTTGATATGAAATCCCATCTCCCATAACATGGATGTTACTCAGAAAATCTTAGTAGTTGATATGAAACCCCATCTCCCATAATATGGAGGTTACTCAGAAGAATCTCATTTCTCCTTCACATTGTTTCTCAGAATGTCAGAAAATCAATCTGATGAAAGCCTGTGGTTGAAAGAGAGGCAATGATAGGCATCAGATCTGCATTTTGATTTCTGCCCAACCCACTCTTTCTCTGACATGCAGCTCTACAACCTCCTCAGCTTCTTGCACCTGTAAATTTGACTCAACAGGCTGGGTTTGGCCTCTCCATACACAACAGATCTGCTAAATGAGGAGTTGTTTCCTCTTGACTCTCAAGGGCCTGATGGGATTAAACATGCAGGGGTGTAAAAAAAAAAGCACTCTTGGGCATGGAGATAGGGAACAGAAAACAGAGGTGTCCTTTCTCCCACCAGGACATCGTACTCTGAAGTGGAGGTCCGGGATTACCTGTGGCAGATCCTCAGCGCCACCGAGTACCTCCATGCCCACAACATCCTGCACCTGGATCTCAGGTCTGAGAACATGATCATCACCGAGCCAAACCTGCTGAAACTCTTGGATTTTGGGAACGCCCAGTTCTATGAACAAGACCAAGTCATTACCATGGACAAGTGCATGGACTATGTCGAAACCATGGGTGAGTACAGAGTTCAGTCACAGCAACCTCGGCCTTATCTGCCATCTGGGATGAAAAAGAGAGACCCAGAGGTCAAGGCAGCAGTTGGCCTCAACAAGTGAAGTCTCCCAGGTGCTGCTCTGCAGGCGTGGTGTGAGTTTGTGGGAGCAGCCAGTGGTGACAGCTGTGCCACTGCAGGGCCAGGGGTCACAGCCAACACTGCTCCAGTTGGCATCCAGGTGTCCAGAGCTCAGGGATCAAGCACTGCTGCCACCTGGCCTGAGGTCCTCAAGGTTTCACTGCAATCAGCATCTACAGAGGTGTCTTACCTCAACCAGCTCCCTGTCCTGGCAGCTGCTTCTTCACTCTCAGGAAGGCAGCAAAAGTACCCACTGCCTTTCTGCTGCTCTCAGTGCATTGGAGCAGAGCTGGGCTCACACCAGTTTGCTTTTCCAGCTCCAGAACTGCTGACAGAGCAAGGAGCCCTCCCACAGACTGATATTTGGTCCATTGGAATCACAGCCTTTATAATGTAAGTTAGTCTGTCCTTCCCTGCCCCGTGAACAGTCTTAAAACCCCAATTTCAGAGTCACCAGTCAGGGAAAGTGCATTGGCTCAGAGAACTGACATCAGTTGTGCCAACTCTCCTTGGCAATGCCATGGAAGGCTGTGGGATGGAGGGGATGGAGCTGGCTGTG
Source organism: Oxyruncus cristatus (assembly GCA_013399855.1). Taxonomy (NCBI): domain Eukaryota; kingdom Metazoa; phylum Chordata; class Aves; order Passeriformes; family Cotingidae; genus Oxyruncus; species Oxyruncus cristatus. Next base: position 504,002 of record VXAY01004189.1, read on the forward strand.
GGATGGAGGGGATGGAGCTGGCTGTGGGATGGAAGGGATGGAGCTGGCTGTGGGATGGAGGGGATGGAGCTGGCTGTGGGATGGAGGGGATGGAGCTGGCTGTGGGATGGAAGGGATGGAGTTGGCTGCACAATGTGAGGATGCCGAGTCCTGGTGATGTCTCCCTGTAGAGGAATGAGGTTGTTTTACAACACAGCAGCTGCTGGTGTTTTTCTCTTGCCTGAAAAGCCCCAACTTTACCAAAGAAATCCACATGACACCAAGTGCAAAAGCTGCCAAAGTCACGAAACCCACTGAAGAACAGTGGCCTTTGAGATTTTTATTTCCTATATGATGTTTCTGTGCATTGTCACGACCCTCATCTCACTGCTGACTGTGAGTTACTGGGAGAAGAAGCATCTTGAGTGATGACCTTATAAGAGTCGTAGAATCCTAGAATGGTTTGGTTTAGAAGGGACCTTAAAGATCATCCAGTTCCAAATTTCCTGCCATGGGCTGCTAGCCCAGGTTGCTCCAAGTCCAATCCAACCTGATCTTGAACCCTTCAGGGGTGGGGCAGCCACAGCTTCTCTAGGCAACCTGTGCCAGGGCCTCACTACCCTTATAGTAAAGGATTTCTTCCTAATATCTAATCTAAAGCTCCTTTATTTTAGTTTAAAGCTGTTCCCTCTTGTCCTGTCACTCTGGGCCCTTGTCCCCAGTCCCTCTCCAGCTCTCCTGGAGCCCCTTTAGGCCCTGCCAGGGGCTCTCAGCTCTCCCTGGAGCCTTCTCTTCTCCAGGGGAACCCCCCCAGCTCTCCCAGCCTGGCTCCAGAGCAGAGGGGCTCCAGCCCTTGGAACATCCCCGGGGCCTCCTCTGAGCTCACTCCAACAAGTCCACATCCTTCTTACGTTGGGGACTCGAGAGCTGGAGGCAGCTTCACTCTGGTCAGTTCTCTTCTTTTGGGGCAGGTTGAGCGCCAACTACCCCGTCAGCTCCGACGTCCCCTGTGAGTTCCTGAGAACCACCAGGAAGGGCAAAGTGAAGCTCACGCGGTGCTACGCGGGCCTGTCCGGGGGGGCTGTGTCCTTCCTCCAGAGCACTCTGTGTGCAAACCCCTGGTAAGGTGCTGTCTGCTCTCCCAGCTGCTCAGCTGGGGCACATCCTGGCTATTGCCCCTCCTTTCTCTCCATGTGCAAGGAGCCTCCTGACCCAGCAGGGCTCCCTGCCTGACCTCCTCACCTTTCCTGTTCCAGGGGAAGGCCGTCAGCCTCCGAGTGCCTTCAGAGCCCATGGCTCCAGGAGACAGGTTTGGACAGCAGGCAGCAAGCACTGGTTACCTTCCCCACCACCAAACTGAGGAATTTCCTCACGGAACGGGAAAAGAAGAGGGGCCTGCTGTGCTCCAAGTACGGCCTGATGATTGCACAGTGACATGGATGGGACAGGCCGGAATCTCCTCCCTGTCCCCTTCTGCACTCAGTGTTCGGTACCAAAGCATCCTGCCAAGCTGGTGTCCATCAGCTGAGCTGGGGTCACTGCTCCTTGTGTTTGTGCTGCTGTGTCCTGCCTGCCACAGCCCGTCCCTGCACATTCTGTGACTTACTGGGTAACTGGGCCAGCAGACTGTGAAGGCAGCAAATGCACCAGTGACCACGGCCTTGTAACATGCAGGTGTTGTCCTTTGCCACCTTGAAGCCAGGGTGCTCTTCCCTGGGCAGTGCACAGGCACCTCTAGCCAGAGATGTGGCAAAGGTTCTGTGTTTTAATTCTTTAAAAAAATCCTGATATTTCACGTTGTTTCTCCTTCCAACCCTGCTTTCCTCTGCAATGGGTGGTGTTGGCTGTGTCATGGCTTTGTACTCATAACCTCAGTGCTCCTTCGAGTTTCTCTGCAGTGATTGATGTATCTGTCGGTGCCACTGACTTCCTTTGATTTTCCACACAAGCAGCGTTAAGTGGAGGCTTTCTCAGAGCTGTGTCTGTCTGTGTTTGGAGGAAGGAACACAGGAAAACAGTTCCTGATGCACTGCAGTTTCATACTAGAGTTGAGGCTGTTTAACCAGGGATGGTCTTTCCCAGTGTGTTTAACCCCTATTGTTCCAAACCTGAAGGATGCAGGTTGTGACTCCTTCCCTTGCTCAGTGTGCAGGCACCAACTCAGTGGATTGTAAAACTTGGAATGTTGAAGGAATATTGTCTTCATTAAGCTCTACAGGAGAGAAAACCAGGGGTTTAGGGACAGAGTCCACACTCAGCTCTCTCAGGGGATAGAAGAGTTACACGAGACAGACACTGCAATGAGAGCTGCCCCCCAGTAAACTTTTCAAATTTATTCCTGGATTCCTTCCAATTTAACTTCTCTTACAAACACAGTCAGGGTTTTGTTGGCTTGGGCTGTTTTTTTACTCTTGCTGTTGCACTTTGGGATGGAAAGCTCAGTGCCAAGGGAGAACCCACCCAAGCATAAAACTTAATTGCAGATTAACTCATTTGGAGCTTTCACACTCTTCCATATATGACTTTTTTTCTTTTTTGCTTCTCACAACTGCATGCATTTGAGCATGTCTGAAGTCTTTTACAGACTCACTACTGTTTGGTTAAATAAACCATCCTGACAAGCAAGTAAAGCCAGATTTTTCTGCTGAATTACTGTCATTATTTTTAAATCCCTTTCCCAAGCCCAGTCTTCCACCCTCACTCTGACCTGGGGTCCCTACAATGTACACTGTGTATCAGCAGGGAACAAACCTTTTCCCAGAGCCTTGGAGTGAGGACATCACTTGGCCAGGATGTGATGATGGCTCTGAGCTCTCCAGCCATCCTAAAGTATTCCAGGGCATGAATTTGGTTTGGAGCTTGAATTGACCAGAACTTGGGAAAAGCTCAAATTTAATTCTTGGTAGCAGACCCAAGCAATGAGCCCAGAGGTGACAAATAAAAAGAGGTGAGAGCCAACAGGAAAATTGTGAAAAGGTGCTGGAATTGCTAATGGGAATATTAACTGTCACAGTCAAGCCTTGTGCAGTTACAGGTGGGTTTGGTTTTCCTTGGTTCTGCCACAACTGCTTGATAGTTTCTGCCTGAATTTCCACACCACAAGGTCTGGGCTAATGCCCAGTCTGGCAGGCTGGGACAGTTTGCCCTCAACATGCAGTTACAACATCCCCCTGCCCTTTGCAGAACGAAGCAGGATCTGCCTTTGGTGTTTGGATATCTGTGAAAATGTTTGAGTTTCATTCCTTGATCACACATAATCTCCAAAGTCCAAGGTTAGTGTCACCATTAAAATCAATCCCCTGTTCTCTGTACAGGAAAGGCCGGGGTTTACCTTCTGTAAGGACTAATAATTTTCCCTAATTATTGAAGTGGAACAAAGCAAAGCAGAGCTTGCAGCGGTCAAATTTTTACCTTGCATTGATCCAGCAGATAAAACAGATGTTTGAGGGCTATAAGGTCACAATAGCTGTAGCCCTAAGAGATTGAGGTTGTTTTCTCATGCCCCACTTTGGTTTTTGAGCCCCTTCCCACCACTTCATCCTTCTCCTTACAATCTCCTTGGGTTATTTGCAGAGGATGGGGTCCAAATTGGGAGAGTGGGGATGTCTTGAATGCTCAGCCTGCTGCAGACCTGGAAAGGCAGGTGACCACCTGCATTCCTAACCCACATGAGCACATGAAAATGGTCCTGCAGGTTATGAGTGATGCTGGCGATGCTCTTCTCCCACTGATCTGGTAAATGAGACAATTGAAAAGATCTGACCTCTCCTTACACATGAAATGGGAAGGAGCTGTTGGTATGTCCTTGCTCAGCACACCCCACCTCTGCTCCCTTTGGGGATCTCATCAGATACAAGAAGGGGATCACAGGCATGACAATTTGAATACTCCAAGGAAACTCTTAAGTCTCTGGAGAGGATATTTGCTGCTCTCTGACCTTTCAGGGGTTCACTACAAGCTGGTGCCATCCTGCCAGTGATACTTCAGAAAGAGAAGTAAATAAATGTGTCAGCGAGGAGCTGATAACAAAATAATGCAGTCCCAGTGCTGGTGCACAACAGCTCATCCCCACCCTCCCAAGGCACTTATTTTCTAGCTCATCCTGCCTGGTCTTTGCTTGTACAACTGTTCTCACACCCTAGTCAGTCTGGCACCATGGACACACAGCTCCTTTGGCTCGTGGTCTTGAATTCAGAACAGGAATTTAATAAGACACTAAAATCAGGGGGAGAAACTGTGTGTCATGTGCTGGAATACACAACCAGCCTCTTTTATCCCCGTACCTCTCAATTTTCCTCCTCAAATCATCTAAATCCATCCTTTATCCCCCTTTGGTTCCTCCCCAGAACAACTTTAAGTCCTGTGCAATCCCAAAATGCTCTTCCCCTACACACCGTTGGATGCCTCCCCTCCCTTGACAGAAATCCTCCTGCACATCTCCACGGGTCTCATGCCAGGACCACGGGGCTGATGGCTCTGCTGGGACAGCCCTGAATGAAATACTTGTTCCTTGGAAGCCCCGACTTTGGGTTCCCACCTGCCAATATGCCCCTGTGCTCCTCTGGGTTTTCAACAGGCTGATGGCCACCGGGATGGGGCTGGGAATAGCCCCACAGGGCACATTTTGTCTCTCTTTTATCGCATATCCCAACACCACAATAACCGGAGACAGGGAGCAGCAACATATGAGAAGGAGGTAAAAACTCAAGCCATGATAAATGTTAAGCAAACAAGATACCAGATCGGGAGCTGATAACCACGGGACCACACAGTTTGTTCAGAGGTAACACCGGAACGAACAACACAGCAGGGGCTTCCCAAAATCAAAAGCGTGGCCGGTATCTGAACCGAACATCGTGAACGGGCTGCATGGTCCCGAATCCCCAGCGGCTGATGTCTATCCCTGGGATCTCCTCTTCCTCATTGACCAGCTCCAGCTCATAGTGGCTCAGCATCAAGAACACAAAGAGTTTCATTTCAGCGCTGGCGAAGAACCGCCCAGGACAGGTGGATACCCCTGCCCCCCAGGGCATGTTGACGTATTTCAGCTTCTTCCCATTTTTGTAGAAATCCCTCTTGGTGCCATCTGGGTTCACGAAACGGTCGTACTTGAATTTGTGAGGCTCGTCGTGAATTTCTGGGTTCATCTGCACGGCGAGGTGCGGGAACAGAGCCAGTCTGTCTCCCCTGCGGAGGGTGTACTCTGTCCCACTGCTTGTTTTGAGGCTGATGTCCTCCAGGACAGCTCTGACCAGCAGCGGGGCTGCCACCAGCCTCAGGGTCTCCTCCAGAGCACTGTCCAGAAGAGGAGCCTGGTTCAACATGTCCCTAGTGATGGTAACTGGTCGGCTCCCTGCCTTCACTTCCTGCCCATTCTCCCTCAAGACTTTATCTACCTCACCTCTCACAGCCTTCAGAGCTTCTGGATGCTTCAGCAGGTACAGGAGGAGCCAGAAGGCAGTTGGGCCCGTGTTGCCTTGGGATGCCCAGAGGAGCATAAACATGAAACGATCCCGCATGTACTCGGGGACACCGCTTTCTGCCAGAAGCTTGTCTTGATCACTGATCCACCCACTGATATTGTCCTTCTGCCAGGCCTTCTTCATGGACAGCACGCTCCAGAAGAGCCTCTTCAGCCGTTCAGCTTCCCTTTTGTCTTTGGGAGGCAACAGAGAGAAGGCCAGGCGAGGGAAGAGGCGGTCGTACTTCCGAAACTCGTGGAACAGCTGGTTGGAGTGGACACGATCTTGTTCCTCAGCTTTCTGCTTGTCTCCTGGCCCCTGGTGTGGCTCAGAGCCGTACAGAGCCAGGTACCCGGCTCTGAAGACAATGTTGTAGCAGTAGTGGAAGAGATTCTCTTCTTGCCACACTTGCTTCTCCTCTCCTGAGCTCAGGTTGAAAAGCATCAGCTTCTGGAAGTTCTCCATGGTGGTTTGAGTCAGGACACTGAGCCCCTCTCCCATCAGGTGCTTCATGCTCGACTCACGGACTATGTTGTGGTTGGATTCGATGGGCTTGTAGCCAAAAACCCTCAGGACCAGCTGAGTGGCAGCAGCCCTAAAGTCTAGTTTAGACCGTGATTCCTTCACGATGCTGCCAAAGCAGAAGGGGTCCATCACGAAGGTGAAGTAATAGCCACCGATCAGCACTGTGAAAACATCCCCGTGTTTCCTCTGCATCCTTTTTAGAAACTCTGAACTGTCCTTCCTGAAATCCAGCAGGTAGCCCAGCCAGGGAATGGTGCCTTTGTCCAGGGGTGGCTCATCTGGTCTCCGTCTCCGAAACACCCCCAGGACATAGAGGCCACCGAGCAGCGACAACACCAAGGCACAGAGGACAACCACCCACAGCCCCATGAGAGCTCTGTGCCCCTCTGGGAGCTGGGACTAGGGACAGGCTGGGGCAGGAGTGTGCTTTCTATTGCCATCCAGCAGCTGATACGCAGAGGCACAGCTGACAACCTCTCTCCCCATTGGCAGCAAGTGTTTGCCTGCCCTCGCAGAGCGCTCTGGTGTGAACTTCTCCCTCGGTGAGCAGGGATTTCTGAGCTGGAAGGGATGTCGTAACCCCTTTGGAGCACCCATGCTGTGTAAGGGGGATGGGTTTTGGTCTGGGCTCTGCAGCACTTTAGGCAAATTCCCTCTTCTAAGGGCATGGAGCCCAATTTTTGGGGGGAAAAAAAAAAAAAAAAAAAAAGCAGTTCCGAGGATTCCACTCACTGATTTCTGCCTTTAAGGCCAGGCTATGGACAAGCGCTGAAAAAATGGAACAAAGGGTGGAATTTGGAAATGCTACTGGAAACGAGCTCGGGAAGGGGGTTATAGCCTAGCCAATTTGGTCTCCAAAGCCAGGAGAAGGAAAGGTCTCCAACATTTCGATGTTCTACAAGGCACAGTGCCCTAAAAGTTTTTTCCCAGTGCTGCCACCCAGATCTGCACAGTCACCACAACCTCTGTCCCAGTCTCTGGTGCCTGGACCTCACAGCACCCTCACATTGGACGGGGAGTGACATTATCCCCTCGCTGTTTCCCTCACCTTTGCCCTTCCCCTGAGAATCCCCTCATAAGTTTTCCGCAGTCCCCAGAGTTCTCCTCTCTGTGGGATCACAATCTTCATCTTCTTTCTTGCTTCCCAGCTGCTGTCCCTTTCCACGTTCCCTCCAGTGACCTGACCCGTGGAGTGAAGGCCACTTCACAGCATCAGCTAAATACGTATTCTGGCCTTGTTTTTTTAAGGAAAGCTCCCAGCCTTACCACTTTGGAAACATGCTGGAGCAGTATCAGGAAGAAAAATAACAGCAGTGAAAACAAATCCATCTTTTCAGATCAACTCAAAGCCCTTCTCAGTGCTGTAACCTTGTCCAGCAATAAAATTAAGGTGATGAGTGTTTTCCTTTACATAATTCCTTTTTTTTTCTTTTTGTACAGTTCTAGGCAAGTCCCCTGCTTAATAAGATTTCCAGGCTGGAAAGGGACCAGTTAAGGTTCAGGAGCATTTAGGGTGAACAATATATTTGAATAGAAGCCAGCAAACTCATGACCTTGAGCTTTAAAGCTACACTGGGCAATAAGGATGGGCCAACAGCTCCCTGTGCTCCTCTGTTCAGGCCATGATCTCACTCTGTGCTGTTGCAAAGCCAATATTAATGTTACAGTATCCACGGATCTTTTTAATCTTGTCAAAGACGCTCTGTTTTCTCTTTCTCACTGGCTGTTACTGGTTTCAACTTTGTTCTGATCAAACTGGCCTCAAATCAGTCAATGATTGAACTGATCTCTAAGCAAGGATGTGTCTCTTGGGGAGACACAGTTTCCTGCTCAGCAGAGTGGAGTGTGGCACAGCTCATCCTAGCAGAGGAAAATGTCACTGGGCAGAGAACTCAGCTTAAAGGTGCCCAATCCTTCCTGTTGTCTCTCCTGGTAGACAAAGGAATGATCCCAGTTGAACCATCTGGCTCTTACCACTGGCAGATGGTAAGAGCCAGGAGAAGCAAACCCTGGTGGATTTCTGGCCTGATGCATGAGCATGGCAAATCTATTCCTGGGTTTCTGGACTGATGTATGAACGTGTAAAAGCTATTCCATAGCCCACACCATGAACTGGAGGGATAATAGGATTGCTCTCCTCCATCAGACACTTTGGAATCTATAGAAGAGAACATCTCCATGTTTCACAGAATCACACGCTATGCTGAGTTGGAAGAGACCCACAAGGATAATCAGGTCCAACCCTCAGCCCCAGAGTCACCCCCTGTGCCCCAGATCATCCAAACCCTCCTGGAGCTCTGGCAGCCTTGGGGCTGTGCCCACTGCCCTGGGCAGCCTGGTCAGTGCCAACCACCCTCTGGGGGATGAACTTTTTCCTGAGATCCAACCTGACCCTGCCCTGACATAGCTCCAGCCATTCCCTGGGGCCCGTCCCTGGTCCCCCCAGAGCAGAGCTGAGTCCTGCTCCTCCTCTGCCCCTGCCCAGGCAGTTGTAACCGCAGTGAAGTCTCCCCTAAGTCTCCTCCAAGTGAACACACCAAGTGCCCTCATTGTCCTCACACAGCTTCAAATCAAGGCCCTTCCCCATCTTCGTGTCCCTCCTATGGACACTCTCTAATGGCTTCAGATCTTCCTTATATTGCTGTGCCCCAAAACTGCCCCAATACTGCAGGTGAGGCCACCCCAGTTCAGGGCAGGGTGGGACAATTTCCCTCCTGACACCCCCCAGGGCACAGTTGGTCCTCCTGGCTTCCAGGGCACTGCTGACTGATGGTCTTTCCCAGCACTGCTTTCCAGCCTCTCATTCCCTGTCTGTCCGTACATCTGGGGTTGCCCCATCCCAGAGGCAGAATCCGGCACTTCCCTTTGTTGAACTTCCTGTGGTTGGTGATTGTCCAGACCTCTGATTTGCGGAGGTCTCTCTGCAGGGCCTCCCTGCCCTTGAGGGAGTCAACAGCCCCTCCCAGTTTTGTATCAACAGAAATAAATCCCACAAGTACTTTCCCAGTCCCATCATGGAAAATCCTCATTTCGAGGGTGGTGCTTGGATGGACTGTCTGGTTATGAAGTGTTGTGGGCTCACACCAGTTCCATCCCATGGCTGTAAATAATGCAAATATTTATGATACAGTTGCGATACTCAACATTTCTATCTCAGCCACGTATCTGCTGCAAGACGGGCTTGTCTCTGAGAGCTGGATGTGAAAGAAACCACTTCTCCTGAAAATGGCCTGAGGGATCTTCCACAAGTAGGACCTGAATCGTTTCTTCACAAAAGCATAGAGCAAGGGGTTGAGACAGCAGTGGACAAAGGACAAGCTCTCCGTGACCTGCATGGCATAGTCCAGCTTCCGACTGCTTTCACAGCTCCTGATCACACCGACATCCTGCAGGGAGTGGAGGATGAGGACAATGTTGTAGGGAGACCACAGGGCAAAGAAGACACCCACCAGAGCGAAGACCAAGCAGAGTGCTCTCCTGGAGCCAGGCAGCTGTGACGGGCCGAGGACACAGGCGAGGCGGGAGTAGCAGAACACCATGAAGAGGAAGGGCAAAAGGAAGCCCAGGATGTTTTGAGTGACCCGAAAGACAACTTTCCAAAATAAGTGGTCCTGGCCATAATCCTGCGTGCACATGGTGGTTTTATTGTGGATTTGCCTTGTGCTGGTGAAGAGGCCATCAGGAATGGAGAGAAGTATGGAAAGGATCCATACTGCCAACAAGCCGAGGATGGGCTTCCTCCATGATGTGGAGCTGTGAGCAGAGCAAGCATGAACTATCTGCAGATACATGTCCAGACTCATGCAGCTCACAAAAAAGATGCCACTGTAGAAGTTCAGAGTGTACATGGCATTTAAGACCGGGCACAAAACGTCCCAGGTGACCCCCTGAGAAATGTGCAGAGCCCAGAAAGGAAGGGTCAGCAGCAGAGAGAAGTCTGAAACCACCAGGTTCAGCAGATACACCTCAGTCATCTTCTTCTTCTTCCTGATGTACATAATGAGGACAATGAAAAGCAGGGCATTCCCAGCCATGCCGAGCAGGAAGACCACGGTGTAAAACGAAGGCAGGAACACTTTGCTGAAGGAAAGCACCTCCTCCTTGGTGCAGAGCCCATACTGCCTGTAATCCTCCTCGTCCAAGTACTCGTACGGGTAGTCACTGGAGTTGGCACCATCCAGCCAGGGGGCTGTGATTGTTGTTGTCACCTCTGAGGTTGCGTTTGACAAGTGGCTGCCTGAGAGCAAAAGACAAGGGAAGGGGATCAAAGTGTTTGAAACCACGCAGGAAGCAAAGACCACATCATGGAGGGTTGTCCTTTAGTTCATGGAATCATAGAATTGCAGAATGGTTTGGGTTGGAAGGAACCTTAAAGATCATCTCTTTCCAACCACCTGCCATGAGTAGGGACACCTTCCACTATCCCAGGTTGCTCCAAGCCCTGTCCAACCTGGCCTTGGACACTTCCAGGGATGGGGCAGCCACAGCCTCTTAGGGCAATTGTTCCAGTCCCTCACAGCAAAGAACTTTCTCTGAATATCCAATCTAAACCAACCCCATTTTAGTTTGAATCCATTCCCCCTTGTCCTGTCACTGTGATCTTGTAAAAAGTCTCTCTTGGTCTTTCTTGTAGGCTCTCTTCAGGTACTGGAAGTTCAGAGGTTTAAATTTCTGCCACTTTCTGGTAATTATTTTGTGTTGTGCACTCCTTGGCCTTTATTTAATCGTGAGGACAACTGTCTACACAGACATTAGAAAAAAATAAATTCTGCTTTCCTTACTCGGAACCATAAAACTTGGAAGTCAATGATCACAGACTCCTCTGACATAACCCACTACTTCCTCCTGACACCACCACAAGCTTTTGAGGAAGTTTCTGCACTCAGTTACAGGCAATCCATCACCACACCTTGCTGTGAGCTGCTTATGTTCACCTAGGTCACTACTGAGAAAGGGGCATCTCAGTTCTTGGTGAAGCAGAACCTGCCACCAGCACTTTTGTGTTGGTGGGATTGTCCCCAGAGGGGAAATGCTGAACATCTCCCTGCTCCTGGTGGGACACTGACCACTCTCTGTGCCAGCTCTAGGACACCAAGACATGGATTCTTGTAAAAAGTAAGTGGAAAATATAGAATCAGAGATTCAGAGAACCCCAGAATGGTTTGGGCTGGAAGGGACATTAAAGACCATCTCATTCCAACCCCGTGGGCAGGGGCACCTTCCACTAGAACAGGTTGCTCAAAGACTCATCCAAGGCAAGAACAGGTAGGTACCACAATCAAGTCCTCAGTCAAGGTCAGAGGTAGAGATTTAGCTGGAAGAATGTTGTTGGAATCAATTCTGCATGAGCCAAGGCATGGGACATCCCCTGCACTCAGCCACTCCCCAGGACTGGCCTCAGTGTTTAGACAGCTGCAGCCCAGATGTCAGGAAATGATTAGTGATTTGCAGCTTCCTGCTTCTGGATTCTGATTTTCAGAATGAAACCCTCACCACACGAACAAGAACATTACAAGGGTTTCAAAAGAAGAGCCCATCTGCCACAGGGGGAATGGGATCTGCCTGAGCCACCCCCTGTCAGTACCATGAAGGGTAATGTGGAGTTTAAAAATCAAGGCTAATCTCCAAACTCTGAGTTTGGCACAGGGAAAAAGTGGTGCAAATACCCTTCCATCCCTAAAACACATATTTTTTTCAGCCATGGCCAAGGCTGCCTGTCTTTTCCTTGGGGCTCATTTTCCAGCAATGCCAAACAGGCCTGGCTGTGTAGCTCCATGCCTGCAGTTTCTCCTCCAGGACCTGTTTGTCCCATTTCCCAAGAGACCCGGAGCCACTGTGTAATGAGAAAATGAAGCTGTTGGTCCCTGGTTGTCCTCCCAAGGAGGACATATCCCACAGTGGCTCTGCAACTTCTAGAGATGGTTCCCTCCCCACAAACACCCTGGAAAAGGGGAGCCTCTCCACCCCACATGGATTAAGAAAAGCTCCCAAGGCTCGGAGTGGGGTGCTGAGGATGCCTGTGGATGTGCAGCTGTAAGGGGTGAAGCTCTGGACATACCTGCTGTGGTCCCATGCCTAAAATTGCTTAAAGACCCATTCCAGGCAATTCCAGGAAGCTGAAAAGAAAATAAAAAGTGATTTGAGCTGTGTTGAAATGTTTACCTGCTGTCTCGCAGCTCTTTGGCAAGTGCTGCAGGGCACTTCGGACAGAGCAGTGATGGAGAGCAGGGATCTGCCACAGCAGACTGTTTGTCTGGGATGTGTCTGGGAATGAACTTTTTAAAATTTCTTTCCTGTGCCATATTTTGGAACAAATTCACCCCCAGCCATAAATAGCTGTGGCTCTACCACATTCCTCACTGAGAGGAAACCAAAGCTGCCCACCCTGCTGATCACAGCAACACCCAACCAGAGTCCGAAATATCGTTCCCCTCACACCCTCTGTGCCCACATCAGGACAAGCCATTCCCAAAATTTACATTTCTGGGTCTCTTCCAGCCTTTTCTCCCTCTGCCACGTCTTTCTCCCTCCATATCAACCTGGCACTGACATCCACACCCCTGTCCCGTAGCTCAGAGCGGAGAACTGGTGAACACAACGTGGGCTGAGCTCAGAAATTAATCCCAATCCCAAACTGGCCACCTTTCAAAAAGAAAGGAGAACATCGCCAGGTTTCTTGCACAGCTTTGTTTACAAGTAAGAAGCAGAAAATGCACTTACAGAAGTTTCTTTCCCTCTTTCCATCCTGCTGAAGGCTCGAATCAGGCTTTTAGGAACCTCTTTCACTTGTGTGAGAGCAAGTGGGCAGGAAATATGAGCTCCCTGGTTTTGTTTTTGCCTTTCCTGGTGTTGGTGAAGGATGACAGCAGTGGATAAATGGTCTCCACCCTGCCTGAGCACATGCTGAGACCCTGTTGTAGAAATCCGCATGTTTTCCAGGAAATCTGAATAACTCACGTGCTCTTCAGATGCGGCAGGATCCTCATCCCCTGCAAGAGCAGAAATAGCCTCTGCCAAAGGTGTTTGTTGGAGAAGTTTTTGACGGAGAAGTTTTTGGACAGAAGTTTCTGACACTTTGACAGAAGAAACCTCAGTCAAAGTGGTTTATTGGAGATGTTTCAGAACATCACTGTTGGTGAGTGGTCACCTTCCTGCTTGTTTCCCCATCTCACCACCAAGCAGGGCCATGGGAGCACTCCAGCTGTGCCCAAGGCTTTCTCTGTGCCAATCCTTCTACCACCCTGGCAGAAGCAGGAGGGTGGAGCAGCAGCAATGGCCACAGCTTTGCATCCAACCTGCCCCTTGTTAAGTGGATTCACAGAGAGAAATATGTTATTTTTACCCACTTTCATGTTTGCCACCATCAGCTGCTGCATTTAAATATATCATATAATAATATATATATTTATATAATAAATATTTCTGTGCAACATACACGTCAGCAGGGAGCAAGAACCACTCACAGAGCCCAGACACTGGGCACACACAGAGAGATGCTGCAGGCGACAGAGGTTTCATTAGCCCAGCAATGAAAATTAAATAAGTTTTTGTTTTTAATTTAGTTTCTGCCCTGAAGCAGGGAGTTAAATGTGCCTCTGAGACTCACTGGAGAGAGTGGCCTTCACTGTAATTTATTACAAGATTTTAACTCAATTTGGAGGCTGATAATTGCATAGATTTTTTTGTTTCCTTTGACTGAAGAGCCCTAATGGCTTTGGCAATCAAAGTAACAAGACTAGGGTTAATGGGAAGCACATTTAGAGAGATGCAGCTGGAACAAATGGTTGTCTGAGCCACTTTCTCTCATGCTGCCCAAAATGCCTCATGTGGGTGGAGGGGTGACCCTGACTCTACTTCCCCCTGCTCGGAGGTGGAGAGGGACAAACACCACGCTGCAAAACTGGGCTTATGGAGAAAAGGACTTTTCCTTGCTGTTTTGCCTTGATGAGCTGCCCTCAGTTTTAGGGGAGGATTTTAGTCATCTCCAGGATCCCAGTGGATTTTTCCTCCTGCTCCTGAGTGCGGTTGGCTTTGAGTCAGAAGCAGCTTCTGGATTAACTCTGGACTTCCAAATCCACTGCCATGCTCACAGCGGGTGTAAAGCTAGCTCTGCTTGAAAGCTGAAATCTGTGAAAACATGAGACAATCAGGAGGGAAAGGCAGAGAAGCTGTGGCTGCCCCATCCCTGGAAGTGTCCAAGGCCAGGTTGGACAAGGCTTGGAGCAATCTGGGATAGTGGAAGGTGTACCTGCCTATAGCAGGGGGTTGGAAAAAGATGGTATTTAAGGTCCCTTCTAACTCAAAATATAACCTGGGATTCTCAGATTCTGTGAAAATTGAGCTCTGACTTTGCCCTTTGCTGAAGAGCTTCCACCTGATGTCACAGAATCCCGGGATGGTTTGGCTTGGAAGGGACCTTAAAGCTCATCCAGTCCCACGCCCTGCCGTGGGCAGGGACACCTTCCACTAGCCCAGATTGCTCCAAACCCTGTCCAACCTGGCCTTGGACACTTCCAGAGATGGGGCAGCCATGGCTTCTCTGGGCAACCTGTGCCAGGGCCTCACCACCCTCACAGAGAACAGTGCCTTCCCAATATCCCATCTAGCCCTGCCCTCTGGCAGTTTGAAGCCATTCCCCCTTGTCCTGTCCCTCCAGGCGCCTGTTCTGACTCGACGTCACAGTGAGGGTTTATAACACCGACACAGAAAGTTTCTGATGTGCCAAGCTGACAAGTTGCAATCACTGGCTGTTTTTGCACCCTGTTCAGGATGGGCTCTCACACAAGCGGCCCGCCCAGCCCCGGCTAGAGCCGCCCCGCACCCCCTCAGCTCCGTGAGGGGCCGGCCCGGTCCGCTCAGCGCCCCCTGCCGGCGGCCCCGCGCCCCCGTGACCGCGCCGCAATGCGGAGCGCCCCGCGTGACGTCACGTTCGCCCCGCCCCCCGTGCCTTATTAGGCAGCGGTGGCGGCGGCCGCGCCTCTGATTGGCCGGAGGCGGGCGCGAGGCCGCGCGGAGCGCTGGGAGTTGTGGTCCCGGCGGGGGGGCGGGGCCGGCCCGGTCTATAAGACGCGGGGGCGGGGCCTGGCGCGCCAGACGCGGCCGGTACCGGGGAGCTTGGGGACCGCGGTGNCCGGGAACCTGGGGCTGCAGTGGGGCAGAGGCCGCATGTGGGGTGCGGGAACCTGGGGCTGCCGTGGGGAACGGTCCCCGTGTGGGGCTGGGCGGGGGCCTGGGGCTGGACTGGAACAGGGTCCCCCGTGCA
>VXAY01004189.1:525912-557892 GCA_013399855.1 Oxyruncus cristatus
GGGGGGGGGTGCAGCGCGGCGCTGCCAGGTCCTGCCAGGTCCTGTCAGGTCACAGGGCGAGGCGGGGCGGTGACAGTTACAATTGTAGGGTTACAATTCCGATTTATAAACTAAACCGCAAGAAGTTCCGCCTCAAAACGAGGGAGAATTTATATGCTGAGGGTGGCAGAGCGCTGGAACAGCTGCCCAGGGAGGGTGTGGAGTCTCTGGAGAGACTCCAGTTCCAGTCCCACCTGGGGGCGTTCCTGTATCACCTGCTCCAGGTGACCCTGTTTTGGGAGGGGGTTGGACTGGATAATCTCCAGAGGTCCCTTCAAACCCCGACTGTTCCGAGATTCTGTGGGGAGAGGGAAGCTTGTTTCCCACACAGCAGATCCCTCTGTGCCAGGCTTGGAGTCAGTATCCAGGTAGGAAGAGTAAAGGTTGCTCCCACGCCATCAGGATAAAGAGGAAAAGGCCTCAAGGTGCAACAGGGGAGGTTTAGATTGGATATTAGGGAATATTTCTTCACCAAAAGAGGCGTTGGAACAGGCTGCCCGGGGAAGTGGTGGAATAACCACTCCTGGAAGTGTTCAAAAAATGCGTGGAAGTGTCACTTGGGGACATGGTTAGTGGTGAGCTCAAGGATGGTGCTGGATTTGATGGACTTGATGATCTTAGGGGGCTTTTCCATTGTAGTGTTGTGTGAAATAGCTGCACCTTGAGTACTCTGCACACTTCTGGCCTGCAGATAAGTTAATTAATTAATCAATTCATTAATAACATAGTGCAAGTGGTAAAGAGATTTCTGATAATAATTATCAGGATGATTTAAGGTCTAAAATAGCTACTCTGCTAAGAATTCTAGGATATTTTCAGAACAGAGACAACTACTGGTTGAAGATGTTTTTGCTTATCTTTACTATCTAAAGTGGCTAAATCTATCAAATTTAGTGAGGTCTAATCTAATTATAAAGTTAGTTACCAACTGAAAAGACACTGAAACCAGAAAGGCTGTCTAAATTTTGTATGCAGTGTCCTTAAGTAAATGGACTCCTTGTCTCCACAGGCTTTTTCCAGATCACAGAACGGACCTTAATCAATTAAAATCGATTTTCCAATCAAGGTTTCTGTATTTCTTTGATCCCCGTACCCAGAGCCCTGTGGGCTGTGCAGAGGCACTGGACTCTGCTCGTTGCACTTGTCAATCTTTAGTGCACCTTCTCCAGCAGGTCTCAGCCCATAAGATACACAAAAGCACAGGGTGCATTTGGGCAATTAATCAGTGCATTAATTACTCAGTGCAGGGTGTGCCTTTATAAGTATTAAGGGATTGGTTTTCCCAGACCAAAGGTGCACAAGGGTTTTTTGCTGGCAGTAAATGTCAGACGGAAGGAGGAGGGTCTGGAATACGTCAGAAAGCTGGTTGTGTTTAGTCATCCTAAGGAAAGCTTTGGGGAGCAATATTATCACTTTAATGTTGTCACTCAGTGCTTAGAAATTTGGGGAAAAGGTGTAAAAACCACAGTCTTGGTGGCTAGTGCCCAAAGGGAGCAAAAAAACACACCCAAAAATGGGGGGATTTGCACCTTTCCTGAACAGGGGAAGTCCTTTAGTCAAGGAGAGCTGGATGACCCCAAGCAGTCCATGTTCCTTTTAGCCACATTGCCACGTCACTTGGATTTGGCCCCAATCTAATCTTCTGTAAAAATATTTATTTAAACAGATCTGTTTAAGAACATTTTAAAGCATTGAATTCTGGAGTGGAAAAGACCAGCCTGTTCAAAAGCCATTTAAGGAGAAGGGCACTTGAAGTAGGGCCGTGGGGCTGGAGAGGAGGAGGAGGAGGTGGTGGGAGACTCTGCAGAGGTCAGTGAGGAAAAGCTGCAAAGCAGCTGCCAGGAGAGGATGTTTTTCAAAGCAGTGCTGATCTCTGCTCTCTGTCACTTTTTGTTTCGTTATGCTTTTAGTAAACAATGGAGTCAGACATAAAAGCGAACCAAGATTTTAAAAGCCAGTTTGAGGCTTATCAGAAGCAACAGCAGAGGCGGCTGCAAAATGTGATGGAGAAGAAGAAGGAAAAGCAGAACAGTCAGAAGGACAATGGCAACACAAGGGCGACTTTAAGAACCCCAAATGATCTAAACCTGTTTGAAATAGGACAACCTGTAAATGAAGATGGCAGCAAAAGGTAAAGGTGTAGCAGGACCATTCCTTCAGGAAGCCACAGAAGTGTGTTTGGCTCAAGATCTTATGAAACTCATTATTATTGACAGGGCACTTTCTGCCTTCACATCTTGGGCTTTCATTATCCTGAGAAGACTCTCCCTGTCCCTAACATGTTTACCCTCAGGGCATTGTGGTTATTTACTGTCATTTATTATTAGTGTCTCACAAATGAAGGATGCAAGGACAGAGGGGATGAGGGTGACGTGTGTGGGGTAGCCAGGTTCTATCTGACAAAATCCAGTCATTTGGGATCGCTGACACCCTGTGAACTGTTGGTGAGTTTCTGCCTAACCTTTAAGCAAACAGGTTCCCTACGTGACGAATTCCCAAAGATGGATACAGGCAAAGCAGCAAATGGGAGCAAGCCAAAGGCCTGCAGTGCAGGAAAGTGTTCCCCAGGCTATCTTTGCAATATATCCTGATTTAGAGGATCACAAGATTCCCAGGACATTGGGCATTCTGGTGTGGATCTCCCTCAGTCTTGGGTGTTGGTTTTTTTTGAGCTGAGTACATAATTCAGTTTACTGGAGCAGGATCTGAAAGTCCTGCTCAGATCATTTCTCTTCCCCCCAGGATGTCATCAGCCTTTCCTCCTGATCCTTTCACTAACTAGAACAGGTCTGAAGTTGGGCACATCCCAGAGATGTCTGCAGTGTTGGCTGTTCAGGGATTTGCTCTGTGTTAGTGGTGAAGCCAGCTGAAGGAAGTCCTGCTTCTGCTCCCTGCTGAGCCAGCTGTTTGCTAGAAACTGGATACACTTTCTTGGGCAAAGGTACTTTTATCTCAAGTCATTTCAGTGATTTAATTTACAGCTTTAGCCCCACAGACTGTTCTGTTGGCACCACGATGGGGTGATGGGCTGTGGTACAGGGGCAAGAAAGAAGAGCTGGAAGCTCTGCCAAAACCAGCAGCTTCTGGATGGAAAACCACAGTTAGGAATATACCTCTGAGGGAGTTCCCTCTTCCAGAATCCAGCTTGGGGAATGGCACCTCTCCCAAGGTTTATCCAGCCACTAACTAAGGTTTTTGGTTTCTAAATGCTGATCTTCCCTCTGTGTTACCCTGCTCAGCTGTTTCCTCAAGTTACTTCCTTGAACACCCAAGTGCTGCAGTAGAGCTGCTGGGAAGGTGGAGGGAACCCAGGAGTGAACCACTGACCCTTTCAGGTGCTTCTGGGAATGTGTTGTTCATGCTGCAAAGGAAATCTGAGTGGAAACAGGGAGCTGAGCTTCTAGAAATTAGTGTTCTCACCATTGCATCGTTGTCTTCTTCACACACTGATCCCTCACCAGGGCTCTCTGATTAGCCAAGTTGTGCTCCTGATCTGACCTCTACCAGCTGTCCTCTTCCCTTCAACATTTTGTCCTGATAACCTTTAGAAGATTATGATGATCTGATTTTTTAAAAGATTTTTGGGAGACTGGTTCCCGTAGTTCAGGTGTTTGTCTGGTGGAGGAAAGGGGTTTGGGTGCTTCCATAGCACACCCTCTTCAATGTCCATCCGCTGAGGTGCAGAGTACAGGAGAGTCCCAGCAGTTCTCTGCTGTTTACAGGTCGGTAGTTTGAGCCTGAGTAATCCCAGAGTTATCAGTTACCTCTGTCTCAGTGGCACTGGCTGTTAAAAGTCCCCATTTGACACAGCAGTTGTGTCTATATTGCCCTTTGCTTATGTGCGTCTGCATTTAGCAAGAGAGTGGTTGTGAGCGTATCAAATCCAGGCAGGATTTGCTTCTGGAAGGGATTCACCAGGATGGGCTTTGCAGTATTCCCACGACAACGTGTTAGAAACTTGTTCCAGAGGAACAGGGCTCCATATGGGCTGCAGTGGCAGTGATTTTGGCCTGTCAGGGTTGTTTATAGCAGCACTTGGAAAACATTCTCCCCTCAGAAGGCTCCCTCCCTCTGAGCCTTGGGAGTTCATTTTTCCTTCCTCCCATCCTACTCCAGAATCTTGTTTAAGGGAGTGTTTAGCTGCCATTTCTTCCCTTCTGATTTGTTCTCTCTGTAACTTTTCCCTCCCTGCTCTGTTTGGTGCTTTTAAGTGTGTTGAAGTGGTTCTCCCCATCACATGGAGAATCTCTAACAAAAGTTGGGAAAGACACAATTTAACAGAAGTTAAATTCCTTATTCAAGGTAATTTTTTTAATTTTTTTTTTATTTTTTTTTTGCCTAAATGGGGCTTAACAATTTGGGAAATCACCTGAATTCCTGCTCACAAGCTTCACCTACCTCTGCTTCCTTGAACTGAGGGAAAAGGGTCACCTTTTGCAGCCTGTTTCTTTTGGCTGATTTTCTGCGGCTGAGGCACTTGGGTGGAATCTCCTGCCCTCTCTGTAACACGTAGGGTCACTCTGGGGTGGGGTGGGAAGTTTCTCAGAGAAGGCTCCAGCTCAGTGCACTTGGGGTTTCTGTGCTTTTCCTCAAGACTTGGAAGCCAACTCTCAGGAAGACATCCCTGATCAGGTGTGTTAACAGCTTAGAACTTTCCTTTCATGTTAATCCCATAACTGTTAAAAACCCCTTTGTCCCCGTGTCTCTAATTGGATCTGAGTTCTGTTGCTCGCTTCTGTGAGTGGTACACGTGGGAATAACTTAGTTGTGCCATTTCTCAGCTCACACTGCTGCCTGCTTTCTTCTCCTTTGTAAACAGCTGCCTTTGATCTCCCTTTGATTTGAAGCTTTGAAACAGAAGTGCATTTCTTAATTACGGATTGTGAATCCTCTCCTGAACTGACTGTGCTGTTTGTGGCAGTGCTTTAAGGGGTCATTTATTCCAACAAGTGCATTTGGAGGGTGCATTTGAAAGCTCTCAAGTCCAGTGGGTGCAAGAGTCTTGCTAAAACTTTGGAATGGAGAAGATTGAGGTGATTATTGAGATATCGTGCCTGGCTATGGCTCTGTCTACGTGTACCTACTGTAAAAATTGACCTTTATCCAAATCAAATCTCCAAACTACAGAGGGTTACGCTGTAAATAATAAAAATCTAGGGGTCAGTTCATGCAGCTGTGTTAGGAATCACAGATTGTGCACAGGAGACCTGCACCCTCCAGCAGCAGCTGGAGCAGGTGGGGAGCCCAAATGGCACCTGTGTGGGGTTAACTGAATTGAGTCCCAAGTTTTCCCAGGGACCCTGTGTCAGGGAGATCTGATAATCCTGAATTCCCACAATGGAACTGAGCCCCTGAGGCCACAGCTCCTAGATTTTCTATTTGGAGGACCCATTGCGTAAGGGCAGCAAAGAGATTTAAAGTTATTAATTCTCTGGGTGTCTTGGAGAGATGAAACCCTTAAATGTTACTAATGTACTGAAGAATAGGAGAAGCAAGGCTATTTCTTCCCATTCAGAGGTTTTTTTGGTGTTCTTCCAAGTGCTTCCAAATGAATTCCAAATAGCACCCTTAACAATACAAACTGATGCCAGTCTGTGCTGGTGGGGTTCCAGGAGAATCAGGTGAGGACACAGGAAATTGGTCTTTTATGCATTGCTCTAAAACATTCATTTTTAAAGAAAGGACCCCAGGAGCAGCTTTTGTAGTCCATGCTCTGTTGGATTCTGTTGGCTTTGTTAAGCACAGAAAATAAAGCCTGAATGTCCCACATGCTGAATGCTGAGCTGCCTGATTGCCTCTGAAGAACCAGGTGAGTGAGACTGAGATGACACTGTTTGGTAACCTCACGAGCACTAAAAATGTACCTATTCTGTGATGTTTCGCCCCAGGCTGCACAAGAAAGTGCAGAACTTTTTAAGAAGGAGTTAACTGAATAGATCAGATCATCAGCTTGTGTTCTTATGTAAGTTTTAAGATATTCTACTTAATTCAGTAAACTCACTCCTGATAAGCTCAGCTCATCTATCATACAGTCATTTGTTAGTTTATTTTTGGAACTATTTGAAGCACATCACACTGAGATTTGCCATTATGGCTGCTTTTTCTCTCAGGTTTCTTGAGGCTGGGAACGAGCAGCTGCAGGATCAGCTTCGAGAGCTCCGGGATGAGAACTGCAGATTGTACAAACTGGTGACAGAGAAAGATTTTGAAATAAAGCAACTCCAGAAAAAAGTCCAGGAGGACAGGTTGGCTTTGGCGGGTAAACACAGTAACTTCGTATTCTCACCGCCTCTGTTGGATGCTGATGGCAGCAAAATGTCCCTTAAAAGAAGTATAGTGCTCT
This sequence comes from Oxyruncus cristatus, assembly GCA_013399855.1. NCBI lineage: Eukaryota > Metazoa > Chordata > Aves > Passeriformes > Cotingidae > Oxyruncus > Oxyruncus cristatus. Next base: position 532,295 of record VXAY01004189.1, read on the forward strand.
TTTGGGGTACACAGTGATCTCTGTTCCCCACAGATCTACAAACTTGTTGTTATTGGCGCCCAAAAAAAAAATGTTTTATAGAAATGGTACTTTGGGAAACTTTCCGTGGATGTCAGAGAGCTGTGTTGCAGCTTTCTCTGCTGCCTGGAGTTAAATTCCTTATTCAGGCTCCCTTTTTTTTGGCCTGAACAGGGCACATGTACTGTTCAAAATCCAGCTTATGAGTGGCTTGGGTGTCCTTGGAAAACTGAACTGTGCAGGCTGCACCTCCTCCACTGGGTGCCACTGTTGGTCAGGACAGCAGTGATGCCCAGGCTGCTTGAGAAGGAGGAAACCAGCAGCAGACAGAGCTACCCAACATCGAATTACATCTTAATTCTTAAAAAGTCCCCATAGTTTGTCTGTAGGAGAGATGATAAGCTATTACTGGTCAGGACCAGGGGCCAGATGTGCTGTTGCAGCTTCTCTGGCTGACTAATGCCAACCCTGTGTGCATTGTGGCAACAGGCTCCCCCACACTGCTTGGGAATGAAAGGCTTTGATTAAGTGTGTGCAATGCATTTGGAGACCATCATAATGAAGCCCCAGCCTGGCTTTGATAAATTTAGTACTCACTGTGGTCCTTAGCAGCCATTATTTGCCATGAAAACTAAGATAAAAGTAGCTCCTAGATGAGAGGGGGAACACAAATCACGTGAAGGAGTAAGAACGGTGGCAAGGCTTTTAAAAAGAATAAGTTGCTTTGAAATGCTTTTCTAAAAGCATTTTCAATGCTTTTAAAGCACTTTTAAAAACAATAAATTCATGCTCTCTACAAGGTTTTTAGTAGTGATGGTCTGTTCTCAGCAATATTCTGTGTAGCCCCTTTAATATCTCTGGAGTTATATGAGACTCAGAATTCACTAAAGAGTGATCTGTCCTCCTTCATCTCACCCCAGTTCTTGGATATAATCTTCCCAGATGTCAGCAGAAAAGTCCTTTCTTCAGAGCCCTGAAGGAGGATGAAAGAGTTAAAAGGAATGGTAGCAGCCAAGTTCAGCCCTCACACACCCCACCAAGGATTTGTCATTGCAGGCTCACATTCATTGCTGAGCTGGAGGTTCCTGTGGACATTGTTTGCAGTTATATTGATTTTGCACTTGTACAAGAGCTTTCCTTCACCTGTGTGAGATGAAAGCCAAGTGACACTAAACAGCCAGTGCTGGGGTTTGCTTTATTTGTCACACTCATCCCAAGCCTCTGTGAGGAGGGAGAGAATGACGTGTGTGTTCAAGAGAGCAATTAAAGGAGTAATACAGTCAGGCTCCAGGGATAATCGCAGGGGACATATAAATAGGCACAATGAAATTTCCTGGACGTTCTCCAGGACCCAGCTGTAATATTGTGCCTGACCTTTGGGGACAGATGTCTAGAAAATGCTCACACCTCTGTTTCAGCAGCTCCTCCTGTAGTAAATAACCAGGCAAAGGAGAGTGTTGCCTTTTTCTGTGATATTCCAAAAAATCCTGTTTGTGACCACCCTTCCCAGCAGTGAGGAGAAAACACCTCCACTCTTTCTAGGTGGTGATGTTGCTGCAGCCACTGCTGTGGCCTTGGGACACTGTGGCTGTTACTGAAGTGTGAAATGTGGCTTTGCTGGCGCTGGTGTGATGGTGAATGAAAGGCCCAAGCATTCCAGCTGGAATCACTGATGTCTCTTCCCTCACTTGTTCATTTGAGTGCCTGGCACAGCTCTGGGAGGAATGGCTTGGACAATAAAAGTACATTGTGCGCTGGGCAGAGAACAAAAGCATCATCTGTTCTGTATCTTGCCTGTAAGACGTGACCTCTGCTTTTATGTGTCCTTTTCAGGGACTTCTGGCTTAGCTGGAGATGTTGCAGCCACTAAAATAGTGGAATTGGCCAAAAAGAACCGTGAGATAACTGCAGAGGCCGAGAGCGAACGAGCCAAAGTGAAGCAGCTGAATCACAAAGTCAAGGAGCTGGAGAGAGAAGTGAGGCATTTCTCTTGTTCTCTTTTTGCATCCTAAAACACGGAAATCCAGTCTTTGGGATAGAAAATGGGTTTGACTCATGTTCACATGTTGAATTTGCCCTTATATCCGTGTTTACTCTGGGTTCTGCCCATTTCTGTTTGTGATGGGAGAGAGGGGGGTGTGCCCTCAGCTGTTTGCTCCTCTGAAGGAGGAGCTTGGAAAGGGTATCCCTAAATTATAATGAGCCACAGATTTATTAAACAGCATTTAGAAATGTTCACTTGTATTTGAAGCACAGGGGTTTTCCTGACTGTTTTGTTGTGTGTGAGGAGGAGCAAATTTCATCCCAGTATGTCTTAGATTCCCACCTCATTAATACCAGTCAGGAATTTGTGCTCTGTTCTTCTAAGCTTCATTCATCCACATAAATAAAGCTGTTTTCTGGCACAAGTATTTATAGAACTGAGACATCAACAAACTGTATCATGTAATACAGCAAATCTTTGCTCAGGCAGATTGATTTTTCTGGTTTACTATGTTGGTTTTTTTTTATATGTGCCAACCTTTCACAGGAATAATTTTACTCAGGTGACTGCTGAAATGAAAATTAGATGCCCTGATGTCAATGTTTACTTTGTCCTTTACTTTGTCCTCTTCTTTACACAATATTGGTAAATTCTTTTGATAATTTTCAGTGGTTTTTCCTGAACTTTGCTTTCTTAGAAGGCATCAGTTAAGTGGATCAATAATGTTTGTCATACTGACAGATGCATTTTGATTCCATCTTTCACACTCACTTATTATCATAAGTCATACGTCTCTCTGAATTTTACCCCAGTTACCTGAAAGATCAAGAAGTCGTAGATTAAATTAAATTTTGGAGAACTCCTGCGTAAATCCAGAGTGTTCCGGTCAGAGGGGTCTTGTCAAACAGTTGGCAGGTTGGCAGAGAAGCATCAGGTGTAGTTTGAGACCTACAAAATCACACAGGTAGTGGAGCAAGTCATGAATAACTTTAAGAAAAACCAACTTGGTTCTAATCCCCTACTGCGGAGGTGTGATGACCATTATTCAAGCAGAAATTGAAAATATTCTGAGTTATAGAATGTATATAATATATATAGAATAATCTCAGATTTTGACCCAAGAAGAAAGGACCACAGACATTTCAGGCAAGGAAATATAACTCAAAGCAAAAAGAAAATTTTCAAGAAACAATAATTATTGATCAAAGCAGAGATGGACACTTTATGTATGAACAAAGCTGTCCCCGGACACCAGGAAAATCAAAATAAAAACTAAATACAATAACCTACCTCATCTGAGGTGAACCACAATCTGAACCCCACTGAAATAGTGCCCTGGTCCATAGTCTGTATTTTCTCCACCTAATTTGGGGTGTCTCTTCTCTAAATTAATGGTTACTGGCTGAGTGTGTGGGTTGTACTTGTTCAGTAGAATTATATGACAATGTAAAAGATGGGTAGAATCAAAGCAGTATTGGACAGTGGGAGGTATTTATCAAAAATGTTGAGTGATAGATATAAAACACTGTTATTTTACATATTTTTAGCTCTTTGTTTGCATGCAAACTGAAAAATCTGTAAATCATGAGTGTTTTAAAGTGATTTTGTTCCCCCAGGCAGAATGGAAGGTGTGGCCATTGAGCAATCACTTGGCAAGGGGTGGTGCATGTAAGCAAAGGCTGCAGAGGGATGTTTGCAGAAAACTTCCTTAGAATTTGGGCCAAAAGCTGCCAAATCCAGCTGAAATTCCTCATTCTCAGTCCATTGACTACAAGAGTTTACGAGCTGGATCGAAAGGGTGGCCCTAACCCACGGGAAGGGGTGATTTTAGAGCTCTGTGTTTCCCCAGATGCCACCTTGATGAAAAAGCTGTTCTTTTATTCGGGCACATAATTGAGATTTTCCACCCATCTCTAAGAATGGAGTCACAAGCCTTTAAAGCAACGCTTCCTGGCCTTTCCAGCTCCAAATTCCTGCACTCCCAACCAGTAAGAAGTCCTTGCAACCTCAACACAGGGCTTGATTCAGAGCAGGAGGGGCTGTGTGTCTGCCTTCCTTTCCTGTGACAAGCAATAGGGGACATCATCTTTATCCCTCATGGGTTAAAAAATGCTACCTTAGAGCTATGAGCTAAAGAAAAAGAGCTTTAACACCATTAAATCTCAGCTGTAGGGCATCAGGTAGTCATTTCTCCTTTTATATTCCTCAGGTGCGTAGAATATGTGCTTTTTATGAAACATCCTGGGCTGGGCAGGATTTGCATTTATGTATATAAACACTAATTTCAGGTACCTATGGTGATAAAGTGCCCCAGGAATTTCTGTACATGAAATCTGATCCCATCTCACCAAGTCAGAGACATTTGTTGAAGTTATTCCACGATAAAATAACACATGACTCTTCGGGAAGCATTTCAGGGGGAAAAAATTCTTTCCTACTGACCGTGTTTAAAAACAAGGGAAAATCAATTATTTTTTATAGGGTGAATAAACATCAATATTTTAATTTTTTATTAATTAACACTCCATAGAGGGGTGCTCTTCACTGTATCCATTCTACGGTAACAATGCTTTTTCTTTTTCCAGCTACAGGCAGCTGTAGAAAAAATACATTCCCTTGGTGGTGGTGGCAGTGGAATCAAGGAATCCACTCTGAAGATGCTGGAAGAAAACTTGGTATGAATTGTAACTGAAGAGAGGAGGTCAGAAGCTGCCACTCAGTGCAGTCCTTTCCTTAGGACAAGGATGTGTCCCTGTCACCAGTTTTGTGACCATGTTCAGTTTATACCTCCTGAAGATGCCAAAAACCAGGGAGGAAATGGGTCTGGAAAGACAGATTCTGTGATCCTGATAAATATGTGGTCCTTAATCACTTTGGTTTTTCCCTGAGGATTCTGTTCTTAATTCTTCTCTTCACAGGCTGAAAGTCCAGAGGTGAAAGCACTGCAAGAAAAATTAAACACAGCCAACTTTAAAGCCATGGAGTATCGGAACCAGCTCCAATCCTCCAAACAGGAACTGAAGATGACCCAAAAGGTACCATTTCAGATGCATTTCAGTTATCATTTAATGAGATATTTGGTTTCAAAGTAGGTTTCAGTCCCATGGAAATCAATGGGATTAAAGACTGCTGGAAATAAAGCACGTGTTTAAACAGTTTGTTGGAGTGACATGCAGAATAACCTTTCCCTCTCTGATTCAGGATGGATTTAGGTGTTCCTGTGTGCTCTGTTTCCCCTGGTTTCCTTAGTTTGTGTAAGAGACCTGCAATGCAGATCAGAGTAGAGAGTATGGTCCTAAAAATAGAACTCTGCTGACCTTTTTATAAATAATTTAAATGCTCTCCATACTAAGTTTAGCTGTGTCAGAATTGTGCAAGGGAGGTTGGCTCGATTCCTGATGGCAAGGGTGTGTATTTAGACAATATCTCCAGTCTTGCCCTGTTTAATTATGGTTAAATATTCATTATATCAAAAATAACAACGTATATTGAAAACTGTTAGTAATGCTTGTGTTTACTGCTGGAGAGAGCCCCGACACTTCTATTTGTTGATGTTAATCCCCTTTTTCACAGCTTTTGGCAAATGAAATTGGGGAAGATGTGAATATTCAGAGTCTCTTGGCCAATTCTGGCAGCTGGCGTGGACGGGCCCAGCAGATCCTCGTTCTCCAAAACAAGGTGAGTTAAGAGCCTGGGTGGTGCCACCTCAGCTGGAAGCTGGAATTCGCTTTCAAAGTATGGATATCACCTCAGTTTGAGGTAAAGGTACTGTTAGTCTTTCATCAATTCTTAAAATCTACAGTAATTACTCTATTGCAACCATGCAAGGTCGGGTATTTAACTGGGAATCTTTCCCATCTGTGTCAAAGGAGTGAGTTGAGTGACCCTGGAGAGCTGTGGCAGCCTAGTTAAAATCCCAGGGTGTTTTGAAGGTGCCTCCCTCCACTGAGAACAGAAGGAGCCCTGTCAGTGGCTGTGCTCTGACTTAGACACCTTTGTTCAGTGCCTTAAGTCAGATGGGAAGAATTGAGGCCAGATAAGATTTTCAAGTTGTTCCTTAGGGAGCTTCTGTAAAATCTTTTAGCTCCTGAATCCTCTGAAAGGCTGAAATGTCAGCTGGAGACAGGGCTGCAGCTTTGTCTGCATCTAAATAAAACTTCTCTCAGGCAATTTCATACATAATTTTCCTACTTTTCTACTATTTAATTATATGCCATCAACCTGTGATTTCTGCACTCTGGTTGACTGAGGTTGTTAACCTCTGCTTTCCTTTGATCAAATCACATTTCCTTCTGTTATACCCCCTGCCTGGAGTTCATCTGAAGACTGTACATACTGTTCTCTGCTCTAATGCAGAGACTTCTTTCTGAGCCAGTCTCCTCAGGCCCCTTTTGTAGTCAGTGGGGATCTTGTAAATAGTCACTGGATCAAAAGTGAGGCAGGTCCATCTCATCTTGGATCACACTTCCAGAACATGCAGAGGAACTGAGTAGTTCCTTCTACTGACTGTAAAAGGAGTCTGCAGTGAGTAGGTGACAAGCAGGGGCTCAGTTCACTTGCCTACACACAGTTCAGATGTTCTGAGTGTCTGCCTGGCCTCCACATGTGGCTCCAAAAAGGCACAGATCTCCTGTGTGTCCCGAGTCAACCAGAGGTCTGGTGTCATAACTCCTTCCTGCACAGATGTCCTAAAATCTTCATGTTTTGTTAGCAGATAAATTTAAATATGAAAAAACAGACACTGCTCTGTAGTAGTTAATAATATCAAGAATTAAAATGAGGTTACACTCTGAGCTGCCTTTTGTTGTGTCCCTTTGGTGCTGGACCACTGTGCTCCTGACGAACCCCTGGATGAGTCGCCATTATTGTCCCCTAGGTTCGAGAGCTGGAGAGTAAGTTGGGTCAAAACAAGACCAGAAGATCAGTGATGGAGATTGATGAGGACTTCCTGGCTCTCGAAGATCCAAGGAGGTTGTCAGCCCAGGAGAAGCACCTACTGAAGCTTCGCAACTTGGAGAAAGAAAAGAAAGAAGCTTTTGAGGTAAAAACCTGTGAACCACCAGAGTCCTGTTTGGGGGATTGCTGTGTAATGACTTGCCTTACAGGGTGTGTGTGTTACACCCTACCCAGAGACCATCTCACAAACCCACCTGATCTGCTGGAAGAAGTTCTGCCACACTCCACAGACAAGCCCTGGTGGAGCTACATCCAAATTCCAGAGCACCCCTCTGGCCCTTGGCCAGGTGTGCATTCTTCATGCAGTGTTAAAAACAAACACCACACGGCACCTACAGGATGGATGGGGGATCAGACCCAGCCAGCACAGGTTTAGGAGGGGCAGGTCCTGTCTGACCAACCTGATCTCCTTTTATGACCAGGTGACGCGCCCAGTGGATGAGGGGAACGTGTGGATGTGTCTACCTGGACTTCAGCAAAGCCTTTGACACCTTCTCCCATGGCACACTCCTGGGAAAGCTGCAGCCCATGGCTTGGACGAGGCACTCTGTGCTGGGTTAGGAACTGGCTGGTGGCCAGTTCTTCACTGGTGGAGAACGGTGCTGCATCCAGCTTGGAGCATCACTAGTGGTGTCCCCAGGGGTCAGAGCTGAGCCCAGTCTTGTTTATTGTCTTTATTGATGATCTGGATGAGAGGATTGAGTCCACCATCAGCAGATTTGCAGATGACCCCAAGCTGGGGGCAGTGTGGATCAGCTGGAAGGCAGGAGGGCTTTGCAGAGGGACCTGGGCAAGCTGAAGAGATGGGCTGAACCCAGTGGTGTGTTTAACAAGGCCAAGGGCTGGGTCCTGCCCTTTGGCCACAACAGCCCCTGCAGCACCACAGCCTGGGGACAGAGTGACTGGAGAGCAGCCAGGCAGGAAGGGACCCGGGAGTTGGGATGGACAGGGAGCTGAACAGGAGCCAGAGTGTGCCCAGGGGGCCAAGAGGGCCGATGGCTCCTGGCCTGGCTCAGGAGCAGTGTGGCAGCAGGAGCAGGGCAGGGATTGTGCCCCTGGACTCAGCGCTGGGGAGGCCACCCCTGGAGTGCCGTGTCCAGCTCTGGGCCCTCAGCTCAGCAAGGCCATGGAGGGGCTGGAGCAGGGCCAGGGAAGAGCAGCCAGGCTGGGAAGGGACTGGAGCACCAGTGCTGGGAGGAGAGGCTGAGGGAGCTGGGGGGGCTCAGCCTGGAGAGGAGGAGGCTCAGGGGAGACCTCATCGCTCTGCACAACTCCCTGACAGGAGGGGGGAGCCGGGGGGGGTTGGTCTCTGCTCCCAGGAACCAGCAGTAGGACAAGAGGGCTCGGTCTCCAGCTGTGCCAGGGGAGGTTTGGGTTGGACATGGGGAAGAAATTCTTTCCAGAGAGAGGGATCAGCCCTTGGAATGGGCTGCCCAGGGAGGGAGTGGAGTCTCCGTCCCTGGAGGTGTTTGAGGTGAGACTGGATGTGGCATCAGTGCCATGGGCTTGGTGACAGGGTGGTGTTGGGTCAAGGTTGCACTGGATGATCTCAGAGGTATTTTCCAACCTGGTTGATTCTGTGATTCTGTGATCCCCCTCACACCTCCCATATCTGTGTGGCTCTGGGCTTCTCCATTTGAACAGAATAAAGTTGAGAATCAACCTAATCCACTCGGATTCCTGAGCAGACAGACCCTTTTTTGCTGCTGGCAAGCAGGCAGCGAGCAGCAGCGTTTATAATTCCTGCTTCCTTAGGGATGATACAATATGCCAGTCCCATTTTTTAGATTTTTTTTTAAATTTTTTAAGATTCTACCAGGTAATGTGTGATTCTTTCTGCTCCCCAAAGCACCTGGGGCCTGGTGATGGGTTATAACTGTCCTGTCCTGTGGTGTGTTTGCATCACTGCAGAAACTCACCAGGGAACACCACGCTCTCCAAAAAAGCCACGAGGAGGTGAAAAAAAAACTCGATGCGTCGAAAGCCAGGAACAAAATCCTGTGTGGTGAGCTGAAAATCCTGAAGGCACAGATTGTAACCTTGCTGGAGAAAGGAAAACACGACGATGAGCTCATAGATGCCTTGCTGGTACAGTCTGACTTTGTCTGTTGGTCCCAGCCCTCTTTCTGTAAGTGATGAAACATGATGTCATTCAGTGCCACAGACAACCTTAGGGAATTCAGGAGCCTGATGAATCCAGCTGTGACAGACAGAAGTTTCCTAAGTCAGCTAAAGCCCTTCTGCATTTTGGGTCAGGTCATGTAAAGGCTGCAAGACAGCACCAGGTGTGACAGTCACAGTCAAGTGGCTCAAAGCTGCAAGGGTTGGGAGAAACGTTTTGCAGAAGGATTGAAATAGGATTTGTCTTTTAGGTAGAGGAAGAGCTTCATTCCTGACCCACGGAGATGGACTGTATTGTCTGTTCTACTTTCAGCTCCATTGGTAGATTTTTTTTTTTCTTAGAATGCCCGCAGTGTTGCAAGAATTCCTTTGTTTGTAACACAGCTTTCATTTATTGTGTTAAACAGCCCAAAACACACAAGCTGAACCGTGAGTTCTAAACCATGTACACATTGACTTGCAAAAGCTGAAGCTCAGAGGGTTTGGCCCCTTCAAAACCAGGAGTTTCAGCAGACTCAAGATGCTGAAAAGGAAATAAATGGCTGCTGTCATGATATTGCAGGGTTCTTTAGTCCTGCCATGGTTCTAAATAGCCTTTCCCAATTAAAATAGTAAAAAATATATATATTAGAGAATATGCCAGTTCTTAGCAGCTGTATTTCCTGATCCAGCTCCTCCCCAGTGTCAAACCACTTGGATTTCCTTGCTTCTGTACGTAGGTTTTAGCTAAGACATGTTTATAACTGAGCTGGAATTCACCCTTCTCACACCAGGCACTGTGAGGAGCTTGGGTGCTGAGCAGCAGATTAGAGGAGCCAAATAACAGTTGTCATTTTGCCAGGTCTGAGCATTCTCACGAAAATTATTGCAGAAAGATGCAAGTTTATTTGGGAAGGGATGGTTGATCTGTTTTATCCCTTATATCAAGGAAGGACTTTCCTTGCAGTTTGTTGGCCTGACAGAACAAACTGTCTGACAGGTATTAGATTTGTCAGTGTGAAAGAAAACTTCCAGAACTCACTGGTGAAGCAGCCTGAACTCACAACTGTCACCTCATAGTACCCTCATCTTTTAATGTCACTGTCACACAATCTGATCATGGTCTGATTTCACAAAAAGCACATTGAAATCTAGACTTTCATCCCAGTTTATGAAAATTTAATTCACCTGCTTTGTCCAAGGCTTGCTCTGTTTTCTGTTACACTGAGTAGCAAAGCTGCTACCGAATCAATGAGCTGCAAATTAAATCTCTCAGTTGCTCAGGTCAACACAACAAATCAAATTCCTAGAGCAGCACTGGTGACACCAGTGGGCTCCCACCAAGGGATTGGTTTGGCAGTGCAGGAGCTTGTCCTGCACTTCCTAAAGGGAGATTTGTTTGGATGGTGTAAATGATCACGGTGTACAAAATGAAGATCTCACTCGTCGTTTCTATTTGATCAGAGCCAGCAGAAGCAAATGCAGGAGATCTTAAAGGACCTGAGCCAGAAGGAGGATGAGAACAAGGAGTCTCGGAAAATAGGGCAGCTCTTGAACAATGAGATTCAGAAACAAAGCTGCCTCATAGAGCAGCTCAGGGAGCTGGTGACCGAACGAGATGCGAAGGTTCAAATGATGGAAGAGGGGATTGGGGAACTCACACTTCAGGTAGGAGAACAAATGAACCAGAGAAGCACCCTGTGTCATCACTTTAGATCTAGATCCTTGTTATTTGAGGTGGTTGCTACCTCGAGACAGTCCTACTGACAGTCTCTCCTGGTGGAATGATAAAGCAGGAATCCTCTTTTGTAACTCCTCACTTTCTTTCCTGTTGGTACATAAGTTTTCTTCAAGCTGTTTAAGCAGCTTGAAGAAAACATAGAAATACCAATCCCATCCACAAGTGGCTCCGTGTCAAGACTGTCACTTGGCTGACAGCAAGGGCTGGGGCTCCAGTGGGGAGTTCTCAGTGTTCACAATCCTTGGCTGCTGAAAGAAGGAAGCGAACAAATATGTTAAACCAACATCAGCAGGCTGCTGATCCTACAATCAGGTTTTGTTGATACTTAGGCATCCAATTCCCAATGATCTAAAACACCCACAGGGTTTTATGGTGAGATTGTGAATCTGCCAAATACCCCAGTAATGGGGGCTGGAACACTGAGCCCAGGATAAAACCTGGGTTAGGGACACAAACCAGCTGTGCTGGCAGGGGTGGTGCTGCACTGTGGGTTCTCCAGTGCCACTGTGCCCCCTGATTTCACAGGAAACTGCACTTTTTTTTTTTTACTGGCTCTTGCTCTGTTTTCATCCTGCCATGGATAGAAACGGAAAGAAAAGCTTCTGAGGAGGTCCTGTAAATCAAAAGCTCTGGCATGCTTTTAGCAATAATTATAAGCTGCTGATTAGGCATTGATGCAGTTATTTGCCTTTGAACTGTGTAATTGGTTTTATAACCTGCTCCAACATTAACAGAAGGAATCTGCCCATCAAGGGGAGGGTTCAGGATCTGCTGATACACCACCTTCTGAGCACTCAGAGGCACCTCTGGCATCAGGCAGCAGTGAGGTTGGAAGGACAGACTCTGCCCGGTAAGAAGACCCCAAATGTCAACCTTTAAATTTGTTGGGAGTAAATCAGCAGCCTGGTTTTCCCGGGCAGTTTTATGAAACCACAAGTGCTTTGTGCCAGCAGCTGTGGCAGCCTGTTTACAGTATGTGGGAATCTCTAATCATATTATCTCTTGGACTTTTGTCCTGGAACAGAGAAGGATATACAGACTTGCAGACATTACTAGATTTGGCATGATGGTAGTGCAGGCTAATTCCTTCTCTCCAGCTCACATAATGTTTATGTGGTCAGCTTAAGTGCCTGGGAGTCTTCTTCTCTTATGAGAAACGGGGCTTCTGATGAGAATTCTGTGAGGAGGGTGGTGAATTAAAACAAAATGCCATTTTAGGTAAGCATTAAATCACTGGTGCATTATTTAAATCAATAAATACACTTTGAGTAGGATTTACATGCAGCAATGTTGAAAACACCCCACATCATTTGTCCTTAACAAACACCCTTTTTAAAGCCTGTCTGAGGACTGTGTAAATTACACTAATCTTAAACCAGCAATAAATTTGGTATTTGCTTACACTGATGTGACTCTGGGTCACTCTGGCTGTGTAAAGACACCAGAGCAAGTTATATCCTTTCCTGTTAAAGTGCTGGGTTTGTTTTTAAAGAGTTCATGGTCTAATTGACAATGAGGATTTGAGACTGGTCTTGGGGGGATGGAGGAAATTTTTCATCAAGTTGCAACTGATGTTGTCTCTGTAATTTCCTACCACGTTATTTTAGACACTAAATTTGGCTTTAAAATGGTCACCTGTATCCCTGAGTCTAATGGAATATTACTATAAAATTCAAGGAAAATTCAAACATCCTTAATTTGAAAGTTCCTGCATCACCATTGGACTGCCTTTATTCTCGCACTGCTAACTCTGCAGAAGTTGTTGTGCTCTGATGGAGTAAACCCATATTTTACACCCCCCCCTTTTTTTTTTTCACTTCATGTGTTTGCTGATGGTAAGCAGGAAAAGGAGGTTGGGTAATGGCTTTGCAGAAGCCACTAAGTGCAGTGCATAAATTACTGCCTGTGGATGTGGCTAAAGGCTCTGCCGTGGAAAGAGCTGACGTGTCAGGTGGGCAATGAATGATCCTGAAAGCTGTGAGAGCTCTTAATAACTTGGTCAGCAAGGCTCACTCCTTCCATTAACTTTAATATGCTGATGAACTCTCTATTCTGTTTTACTGTAGTGAATCATCTTTTCCTATCAGGAAAGATGAAATGAAAAATGCTACAAATAGGAGCCAAAGCCCCTCCAAGATGGTGAAGTAAGAAATCTGCATTTTTAGACCGGGCCAAGTCTGTCATTAACAATTAGATTTTAGGATTAACCACTAAAATTGATTTAGGCTTTATCCTCTTGTTAGCTACAGCCTAAAGACAAGGAAACATGGGCTAAGTCTACAGGGACTTGCCTTTAGGCAGCTGAGCTCATACTGAGAAAACAAACACACACCAAAATTTGTGGTTACAAACACACACATCATTATGTATAAAACTCACCCAGACTGGAAGTGAAACTCCAGTGAGATCAGTTCAATCTTCTTCTTAAAACCTGACAGATGTTCATGAGGGTCTTCACAAAGCAGAAGGGTTCAGAAAAGTGTATTTTTAAAGGGCATTTGGAAGGGCAGGTTGTGGAGCAGGAGTTCATCTGGTTATGGAAATATGTGACATAAAACCACGATCAGAGGAGCAGGGTGAAGGTGTGAAGTGGGAGTGCTCTTCCCTACAAGGCAGGAATAACCACAGACATTGGGAAATGACAGGAGTTCTTGGAATACTGCCTGACAAAGCTTTTCTCCCCTCAGCACGGTGTCCAGGATGGGCCACATGCTTGTGGAATCAGCAGCCACGAGGCCTTCCCTTCTTAGGGATGACATCCCACCTGAAGGGTAAGGATATGAACTTCATCTTCAGCAAGAGAGGTGTCCTGCCACACTCCTCCAGCTGCTGGCAAACCTTGTCCTCTTCTGCCTTGTTTCTGGAACAAACAGCTCCTTTTACCATCCTTCCTACCTGATGCTGCCCAAGAGCTCTGGCATCTTTTTGCTCTCTTAAATTTTTAATTGATTGCTGGTTTGACACCGCGCAAATCCATTTTCCCCCCCCATTTTTACTCCCAACCACCAAGATTTCTCTTGCTTTTCATTCTAAAGGAGATACTCCTGAATGCAGAGAGGTCAGAGGAGTAATGAAGTGCATAATAATGGGATACATGGGAAAACTACCCCTTCCTTTCATCACATGTTGGGCACAAGAACAGCCATTGTAGTAGTGCTGCCTGAAGCCTTTCAGAGGGAGAAAATCAATAGCAGGGCATTTAATAGCTGAGTGTAGCACTTTGGAGATAGAATCCTCTTTGGCAGGAGCAGTGGGAGGAGAGTCAGCGATAATGAATTGATGAGAGGTGGAAGTTTGGGGTTTGGGGGTGATGGGAAGGGGAAGCGTCCTGGAAACACCTTTCTCATGAAACTCACAGGGGCTTTATTTCCAAATATTCCTGTTCTATTCATTGTAGTCCAGACATTGATGCTGGGGGGGAGGTAGCGAGCCTGGATCTGCCTTCTGGCTGAACCTTCAGACAAGTGTATTTGGATATGGTTTTCAAATCCTGCCTTTGTTTCTTTTCTTTCATTTCTGGAATGAGAAAGAGCCTCTCTGTGCTTGTGCTGCTTTCAGGCCCCCTGGCACTGACGTTCCAGAGTGGAAGGTGCTGCAGACACAGATCACGGAGCACAGGGCTCTGTGCCAGGCTGCTGAGGTGGAGAGGGACAGGCTCCTGGAGCTGGTGACTGTGCTGCAGAAAAGGTAGAGCCTGATCCTGCCTGTCCCTTGTGGGATCCTGTGCTTTGGGAGCACTCAGAGTCTCTAACGTGCAGTACAGCACGTGGGTACAGTGGGATCCTTGCCTTAAATAGGGGCTTTTACATTTTTTTTTCTGCTCAATTTCCCCTGCCTGGCTGATGATTCATTTCTTTTATTATCCTTTTAGAACAAAGGGCAGGAAAAAAATGGAGCCATCTTCAAGCTTGCTGCACCAAGATAAAACTAGAATTCCTGTATTTATACATTCATGGAGTTATTTAGGCAGCAATACTATTCATTAGTAGTAAATACTGTAATTATAGTTATAATCTGACTTAGGTTCCAAAGCTTCTCACATTCTTTTTAAGTTTCACTGTACCCTTTCCTAAATGAATTTCTTCTGGTTTAACTGAAGCATAGCATTGTTTTTTAACTTTAAATTTCATTTTCTATTATTTGGTTTGAAGTAAGATGATGTTAGAAGCCATCTGTGTTTTAGGTGGACAAGGGAAGCAAAGCCTTTTCTCTTTGGACACCTTTCAGCTGCTGCTTTTTTTTTTTGGTCCCCCAGTTAGGGAATGCGTGTTATTTGATTCCCAAATCTGTATTCTAAAATAGGAAGCATATTTTTGTCTGTGTGTTTGTTAATACAATAAGCACAGTTTGCTTACTTGCTTTATTTGACAATAGTTATCATTCTCACTTGTCTAACTTTCACTCTGTGTGATTAATCACAGTCAGAAAAAAAAAAATATATATGTGTAAGAACCTTGGAAAAGATGCTTTTCCAAGGGGCTAAATCCTGCAAATACATGGTGGGAAAATCTTTTTTCATGTTTGTAAGCCCAGTGACTTTAACAGAGCTTTGCAATCAGATATAAGGATGGAGGTGTGATGGGTGAGATGGGGCCAGTCCCAGTGTGGGATAATGAAGAACAGAGCTGATGAAATGCACAGTAAAATGCACCATAGACTGATGATTCAGCAGCTCCACAGCTATCACACATTTATCAAGCAGGTAACATAAATTTTGTGAGACTCTGGGCAATAACTCTTGGATAATATAGCACCCAGTCAGATTTCAACATCAATATATGTAAAAAAAAACCCAAATAAATCAGGCATTCCTCCTTTTCCCTCCCCTCTTGGAGTGTAACAAAACTCAGGTAACACAGATAGTACTGAAATCAAGAGAAGAGCACAGGGAATGGTGAAAAGTGGAATTTTTCCACAGCATTTTGGTTTAAATTATTCATGCTGGCAAATCATGTAATTAAAAAAAAACCAAGTAATCTTGTCATTTTTCCTCCACTTTTTTTGTCTAATGTTGATGCTATAGGAACACCTGGTCAAATGAAAGTTTACTGAATTCAGAGCCACTGAGAGAAATAAAATGTCTTATGGCACGTCACCAGCCTGGGAATTCACTGCCACAGGAGGTCGAGTCCTGCCCGGAGCTGGATTTTTAAGACAGTGATATAATTTTATTATAGTTTTAATATTTTAATTTCTTTTTTTAGTTATGTCAGCTAGGAGGGAAATAAACTAATCAAATCTCTTGATTCAGAGGGTAATCAGCATCCCCCGTGGGCTCGGGAAGGGGATTCTTTTATTCTGCACGTTGCAGTGAGTCAATTTGTGTTTCTTCTCTTTAAACTCCTTTAAATCACTTGCTATCAGTCACTGCCCCACGAGATGCACCACTGACTGTGTCTGTGGGTGCACATCAGGTTTCAGCAGTTAATTTTCTAACATGTGTGGGGTGAATAGAGGCAATTTGCTCTCTCTGTGCTGTTCTGCAGAGTGAACCATCAGTTTCTTTTCCACTCACTCCCTTCCGCGGCCAAGTTTATTAAAAGCAACATCAAGTTCCTTTTCTTCCCTGCAGATAACTGACACAAACCAGTCAAATGCTGCGCAGTGCTTCCATAAACTGTTTTCCTTCCAGACTTTCCCAGAGTGCTTAAAAAAATGCAGTTTATTATTCCTGGAATAAAAGATCTCTCCTCAGCGATCCACAGCTTTCCCGCTCATCCCAGTGGTGAACTCGCACAAGTTAAGGGATCGACGGGATCGAAGCAACCTCCATTTACAAACCCGTTTCTTCTGACTGTACACATCAGTTAGGTCTGTTTTGCATATTGGGAAGATGTCATATGAAACAATCTCACTGGGTTTTCTGCCTTTGGATGCATGGAAAATTCATTTCCCTCTGTTGGGAGCTATGCAGCATGAAGCAGGATTCAGCACCAAGACTGATTTGACGTAGACGTGACATAAATAAGCTGAAGTCCCTTTTTCTTTCTTTTTTTTCTTTTTTTTTTTTTAATGCCTGTCAGGGTGGAGGAAAGCAGCAATAATGTCTTGGAAGCTGAGAAGAGGCTTCAGGAACAGCAGTGGCAAAGTGTCATTTTGGAACAGGAGCTTGAAAAGCTGCAAACAAATCCAGGGAAAAACACAGCTGGGCAGAAAGCACCCCTGAGGAGCAGAACAGGTGAGGTGGAACACTCAGCCCCAACTCTGCCCCCCGTTTCACCTCTGTGTTAATAGACAGCAACAGCATTTGGGCTCCATCTGTCAAACCCAGACAAGGGCCTGACCTTGCACGTGGTGCCCGGGACCTGCCCAGCTCCAGTGGAACAACACAGGAGGGAAGATCCCGGCCCCTCTTAATTCAGGAGGGGTTTTGCTACAGACTGAAGTGGGAACAGGATTTTTGCAACGTGGGATGACAGTCTCCAGAACAAAACAAAACAAAAAAAAAGAACTTGCCCCTGCTTTGTGTCGCCCCCACAGCCACTTCTGTGCTCCCCTTTGCTCTTCTGCCTAAGGGATCCAGCTGAAGGTTAAGAGCAGGATTAAAGGACGCATCCCAATTTAAGGCCTGTCAGTGCCCGTGAAAAACTAGTGCTGGTGATGGAGTAATTAGATCTGGTGTAATTTATTATCCTGTGAACGTGATAATCTCCTGCTATAAATATGAAAGCCTCCCTGGCATAGTTAAAGGAGAAGAATTCATGGTGGATGTTAAAATTTTTATTTCCCTGATCAGGTCCTTTTATTGCCTAAGGACTCTGATTCTGTAAAGTGTCTAAACCAATAAAATGGCACATATTCTTAAGGAAACTTTTCAGTGGTTTGCCTTTTAATGTCTATTTTCATGAAGTAAAATGGCTTTAAATGCCAGGAGATGAACAGCAGGAAGGGGAATTTCAATTTGGGAAATGTTGGGGTGGTGTCAGGCTGAGTTAGGGTGACCAGAGGGACCACAACCTTTATCCTGAGTGGGGACTGAATAAGTGCTTCAAACCAACTCCTCTCTGTAAAACATTCCTTAGAGCAGGATTGTTGTGTCCTTGGAAAGGGCTCCAGCCCACACTGGCTCATTCTCACGTGTTTTCCTGTGAGCACTAATTTTTAGAGTTGCCTTACCTGTATTAACTGAGAGCCTGAGGGCAGAAAAACTTAGATCCTTGTAGAAACCAAGGGTTTAAACACAAAGTGCTGCAGCCTCTTGGATCCAGGACATTCCTCTGGGTAAGAGAGCAGTGCTGGGCCTCACAGAACTCATATCCTGGGATGCCCTTTGTGATTCCCAGGAGGATTTGGAGGTGAGAGGCTTTGGAGCCCTCACGTGGCTCTGCAGATGCCCAGCAGAAGAAATCAGGGTGTGCGTAGGGACTGGTGGTAGCCAGGAGAGATTTGTGGAAATACAGCTCTTAGTGGCACACATTTTAATGATTAAATAGTATGGGAGCATTTTGGTGTTGCCTCTTGGAGAATTTAGCTGAGTTTTTGAGTGCTCAGACTTTGATACGACCCGGTGAAGTGTCGATGTGTTGTTCTGTTATCATACATGTGCTCCATGTAGATTTTTTTCTTTCAACCTCCAAGAGATAATGGGATAAACTTTGAGGTCCTGAGCCATTTTGTCCAAGTTGTTGTGCTGTAATAAGGTAATTCACCTCTGGCAGTTGGCATTTCACAGCCAGAGGAAGCAGCAGCTCTTCCCAGTGTGACAGATTCCTTCTCACTAAATATTTAGTTCATTAATCTTCTCCGCTTAAGGACTAAAAGCAAAAGTAGAAAAGGATTGGCAGTAAGACTAATAAGAAGAAATTCTCTCTAAATCCATAAGATGAGTAGGTAACAATCTACTCCACTACCCTGCTTTGATGAGGGCTCAGCCCCTTGTGATGTGCCAAAACTCTCTGGAGTTTGTACAAAAACTGAGTCTGCAAGTCTGTAATTCACCTCTTCAGCAGAGCATGGGGGTTATCTGGATGCTTTCACGGCAGAGAGTCGAGGAAATAAGAAGAAATGAAAAGCTTGAATATAAAACAGAGACTAGCAAACCTGCTAATTAACATAATATTTTCTTTTCTTTCTGGAAGTGTCAAATTGGAGAGAGCTGATCTAATTGCTAATCTAATGTTTCTAGTCTCTCCAGTTCAAGGGAAGTAGATAATGATGCTAAGTAGGTAGAAACAACCCAATTGTGTTTTTAAGATTATTCAGGCTTTTCATTTTCCATGCTGCTCCTTTTTTTTTTTTTTTTCCTGTCTTATCCAAATCCCAAATTATCAAAGAATAATCCCAGAGGAGGACAGGTGAGTAACAGCAGGTTTTCCTCAGCCCTGTAAAACACAGGCCCAGGATCAAAAGCGTTTCTTGGTTACACAACACAGCCTTTTCTTCTCCTTTGTTTTTGTCAGAGCTCAGTAGTCTCCAACCAGGTCCTTTTAGATATTCCACATTTTGTGTTCTAACACCAGATTTACTTACCTGAAGAGATTTGATGTTCTGAGGGATATGGATTTGGACAAGTGATACAGCAGTGCACCGAAATGGCAACACAAGCACAAAACAGCAGTTGCACTGTACAGTAGAATCACAGTGTTTTGGCTTCTCCAGTCCCAGTAGTAAATTTTGAATTCTATTTTTGAATTACATTTCCTCTATAACCCTGAAAAAAGTTTCTGTGTCCCTTTGAAACGACAGGAGCTGCATCTTTTGGGTGGACAATCCTAAATAAATTTAGAACCTTAGTTTGAAATACACACTGAAGTACATTTAACCTACATTTTTATGCTGAGGGTCAAAGTGCTTTACCAAAGCTGTGTCAATATGTGCCACGTGCAAACTTTGTCACAGACACTCAGGAAGCAACAGTTGTCATAATCTGAAACACAATTACAAGGTTAACATCAAAATAATGCTTTTCAATTGTTCCATGTCACTTATTGCTTTGGTCACTTAAATATTATGGATTGATTATTTTCCTCTGACTTTAATATTATGGATTAGTTGTTTTCCTCTCTACATATGTAGGCACCTGTATTACTGCATTTAGCTCTGAAATGCAAATTCATCATGGTTTTGGGTTTGTTTTTTTTTTTTTTGTCTTGTTTTGGTTTTGGTTTTTTTGGGGGGCTGGGTTTTGGGGGGTTTTTTGTGTGTTTTTTTTTGGGGGGTGGTGTTTGGTTTTTTTTTTCTGAAAGGAGATTAAAATAAAAGTCTGTCCTATATATTTACAGTATTATGGATATACATAGAATTTAATGGATTCCTTAGTATTTATTCACTGTTTCTTGAGATTTACCCATTAAAAACAATTGCTTGTTTTACTAAAACTCCATTTTGTGATTAATTCTACAGCCCAGTCTGTGGCTCACTCCAGACTCCCCCTGAATGCGAGTGACAGGAAGGAGCTCCCTGCATTCCCCCTGTCCCGGCTGCCCCTGGAGACAAAGGTGGAGGAGCTGAGCACGAGGTAAAGTTTCCCTCTCTCCAAGCCGTGTTTACCCTTTCCCGCCTCAAAAAGGGAGGGAACAAGCGTTAACTCTGCTCTTTCTCACGCCTGTCACAAAATCACCAGAGATCCCGTGTTTCAGAGTCTCTTCCCCAAAACAGAGGAGCTGTTTTGATTTGCTCTGAAGCTCCACGGCTCACGGGAAAGTTTCCCCTTTGTTTCCTCCTAGGCTCGTGATCCAGCTGGATGAGAACAAAGCTCTGCGGGCTGCTTTGGAATCAACTGTGAGAAAGAAAGAGGAAGATTTTAAACTGTATCAAGACACAATGGAGCAAGTGAAGAATATCTTTTTACAGGCCATTCAGCAGCAGAAACAAGAGAAAAGTTAGGGGAGATATCCCGAGCTTTTTGGGCTGCAGAGCAGGGAGGGAGCCCAGGCATCATGCCTGGGAATTGGAGCAGTGGCAGTGTAGTTTTGCAGCCTCAGATCTCCAGCGTTTACAGGAGAGGGTGAGAATCAGAGATGAAATACAATAAGTAGAGGTTTCACGTGTCAGCAAATTCTGTCTGTAAGTTGGCAAGCAGGGCTGCACAGGCTGGAGTTGGTGCACTCAGAAAGCTGCAATTCCGCAGTGGGATTTTGGGCAAAACCTCTCTGGTTTCAACACAATGTTCCCTGAGAGGGCTCCATGTTCGGTGTGCCTTTATCAGCTCAGGAAGGAATTTGCTGTACAAAAGTTAGGCCAGCCCCCTTCCTTGGAACAAACTGAGTTCTGTTTTTATCAGCACACTGGTACCTGTCTGTCTCAGGCTTTCTGCAGCACTGCAGTGCTGAGGGACAGGGTTAGCCTGGCCTGTGAATGTCTGCAAGTGAATTTTGGGGTAGCTGCACTCACCATTCCAGCCTGCTTCTATGTTTGAAGAGGTTTCTGCAAGTCAGTGGAGTTTCCACTGAGAAGCCACACTGTGCAGCTCACCCCTGCAGTGAGTCAGACCTGCCTTAAATTCAGCCCATTCCATACCAGATTCACCATCCAGGTTATGAATTCCCTACCTCTGGGTCTCTGCATTCATCCATCCATCAGGCAGATCTTGTTTTCTCTGGGAAGAAATGCCACAAAACACAGGCAGGTCCTCACTGCAGCAGTGGTGGGACTTCTGGAGGTGCTGCCAGCCCTGCCAGCTCTTTCCTTCTCCCCTGCAGCACAGTGAGAACACGGAGTGCAAGCTAATAAGGCATTAACATGCATCCTGCCAGGGAGAGCAGCCTTGGGGATTCCAGGCAAATGGAGAGCCAGTCATTTTTGTATAGTGCTGCTTTTGTTTCTCAGCTGAAAGTCTTGAAAGCTCTTCTTTTTCTGCTCTGCTTTGTCAGCCTTTTTCTCTGAGCCTGAAGTTTGTGAGGCTTTAACCCCAGACAACACCACCAGGGCAAAGTGGATTTTTGTGGAGAAAAACTCCCACTCCCTGTGCTCCCTTCCCCAGCACAGGGGTTTCATCCTGACTCCCCTTGTGCAGAGTGAAAATGAGCAGAGCAGGAGTTACTCCAGGTCTGTTGTCCCTGTGCCTTTTTTCTTGCTTAGGTTCGAAGATGTCTCTTTTCAGACAGTTCTTGGAGTCCCTGATGGAGGAAGTCACGGAACTGAGGATAAACTCAGCTCCTGGGAGTTACTCTCTGTACTCCCCAGCCCTGCTCTGCTCCCCCAGCACTGCCCTATAGCTCAGCAAAGCTGTCAGGTGCCTCTCTTGCAAAAAGCAGGACCAAAACACTTCATTGCCACATTTTCCCTGCTCACCCTGACAGTTGCATCAGAGGAAAAAGCACCTTTCAACCTGTGATTGTCCCTGGACAACCCGAGGAATAAATCCTGGGTTGAGAGAGAGAGACACACACAGTTTCATCCAAGTGAGCTGTGCTTTGTTCCTGCTCAGCTCCATCCTGATGATTGTGTAGAGGGGAAGAAATCATCCCGCCTCTGGCAGATATTTTAAGGACCTGCAGGAGTGGGCAGATCCCCTTGAAAAAGCTGCCTGAGCCGGGGCAGGGCTGTGGAGACCGCGCTGTGCTAAATCAGGGCAGCTGGAGATTCTGATTTCGCTTACACAGGAGTGTGAATCCCTCATATTTTTCCCAGCAGTGGAGCAGAGCAATCTGCCATCCTTCCTTGTCTCCTGTCCCGGTGAAGCAGTGGAAATCAAACCACCCTCCAGTAAAACGCCTCTGAATCAGCCCCTGGAGCACAGGGAAGAAACTGGGATGTTACAGAACACATATGGCTCGTCAGCACATGCTGCAGACCTTTTTTTCAAGTGCTGCAACACTCATTTCTTTAAACATATGCTTGTTGGGGGTTGCACAGAAGCATTTTACCTTTTTTTTCCTGCACACACACACACACACACACACACACACACACACACACAGAGCCTTGACAAAGAAGGAACTAAACCACTATAAACCAATTTATTTAGAGAGCCTGTACCTGTGAGTAGCTGTTTCTCGTGGAAATGTGCAGTCTGTCTCCCATCACATAGTGGGGGGGTCTGAACACAGCCCAGATTGTCCAGGGCTTCTCAGTTTTCACCTTCACTTTGAAATAAATTCCCTCTGCACTTCCACAAAGTGACCTGCCTTTGAATTCTCCCCATGCTGACTCTTAGAGCACCTGGTTCACAGTTTTCAAGATAGGAGACCAATTTCCTTTGCAGCACATGTCATTTTGTTGCTGAAGACAAGAAACCCTGGCAGACCTTGGAAGCAGCAGCAGCTCCATGGATCCCAACCCATCACACAGAGAACAAAATCAATGCAAATATTCTTCCTCCCTGCCTGGGAAACCCCCTGGTGCTGGTCCTCAATCCTGGGATCTCTCTCTGGCACATTGGATGTGCCGTTTGAGCTACAATTCTTTTAGGGATGTAGCTGGACTTGATATGAACCCCCCACAAACTCATGCTTTCCTTGGGAGTTTCAGTGTTTCTTTTTCTTCCTGTCAGAATCCCGTGCTTCCATGCTCGTTTGGATTTCTCTGGCTTCAGTCTGCAGCCAGCCATTGTTATCCCTCTCTTAGATAAAAGCAGTGTGAGTCCCCAGCTTTTCCTCACTGGGACAACCTTCATCCAGTGAAAAGTTGTGTCACAGGCAGCTTTTTGATAAGCTCTGAGTTTTTCCAGTCTCTCACTGGAGCTGAAGGTGGTGACAGACTAGAGGTGACACCCCTGGAATGGGCTGGTGGATACAGTTAAGCTCAATTTTGCTGCAAATATTGGCTGTGGACACTCCTTGTTAGGATCTGACCAGCTTTTAACTCCAAATATGAGTCCTCTGACCACTTGGAGGTTTT
Organism: Oxyruncus cristatus; assembly: GCA_013399855.1. Lineage (NCBI taxonomy): Eukaryota > Metazoa > Chordata > Aves > Passeriformes > Cotingidae > Oxyruncus > Oxyruncus cristatus. Next base: position 555,874 of record VXAY01004189.1, read on the forward strand.
ATCCTGCCCTGGAGCTGGGCAGAGCATTCCCATAAATCAGCCCTGAAGTGCCTGATGGATGCATCCCATTTTAAAGTACAGCTGAACCCCTGGGAATAAATGATCTTTGATGAATTGTCATCGTTTTCCTCTGGGCCTGTGCCAGGTGTTTACCTGTGAAGAGCTCTCCAAAGTGGCTGTGACATGAATTAAGTTGCATCAGGGTGGTTAAATATAGATGGTTTTGACACAGGAGAGCTCTCCCTGCCCTGGGATCCACTTGGACAAGGGGCAGAGGATCAGCTGATGGGACAAAGCTGATCCCACTGTAACAGCTCCAGTTTAGAGGCCTGGGCTGTGGATGGCTCGTTCCTAAGGCTCCAGAGCAGGACAGAGGTGTGAGGAGGAGATGGATTTCAGTCCTTCACTTGGGTGAAATGGGGAGAAAGCTGGTGGCAAAGGGGAAATGAGCTGGAAAATGCCTTGCCAGCCCCTCCACAGCCCCAGCCAGCAGCTGCTACTGCCCTGCAAGCCACAGGGCCGTCATCCCATGCAGGACAAAAGGAACGAGGTTCAGCTTTAAATGGAAAAACAGCAGAGCCCCTGTGCTCTAAATAAAGCCGTGACTGAGCCAAGAGGGGTATTGGGTTTCTCCCTTCATCCTCTCCCCTCCCAGCCCAGCTCCCAGACGGCTGCTCCCATGGGACAGGGTGGCCTCACTCCACAAATGCCACCTAAGTCCCTGGAGTCTCCACTTACAGCTCCCAAACCACCCACAGCCCTGGGCTCAGGGCAGCTCGTTTGTCAGGGAGAAGAGTGATCTGTGGGATGCGCTGTGGCAGCGAGGGATGGGGGGTCACTCCAGCCTGTCACTGACCTAACTGGGGCATTTTTTTGGGAATGGGAGGGGATTGTGAGGAGAGGAGCTGAAGGCAGTGGGGTCTGACCTGCTGCTGGGTGGGAGGCAGTGGTGGGAGCCTCCTTCAGAGTCCTTCCCTGGGGTGGCAGGAGCTCCTGGGACCACTGATGGAGTTGGTGTGGGCCACAGGGGATGGGCTGGGAGAGGTCCTGAGAGGGACCTTGGATGGGTGGATGGGGGGCACATTCCCTCCTCCTGAGCCATCCTGCTGGCAGGGAGGTGCCTGCTGAGGTCCTGGTGGGGTTGGCATGTTCCCAGTGACATGTTTGTGTGAGGAACCCGATGGAACAACCTAAGGCGGTAGGAAACAATCCATGTTGGGCTGACAGGAGAGCAGGAGAGGGACTTTTGACAAGGGCATGGAGTGATGGGACAAAATGGCTTTAAACTGAAAGAAGGCAGGGTTAGATGAGATATTAGGAAGAAATTCTTCCCTGTGAGGGTGGGGAGGCACTGGAACAGGTTGCCCAGAGAAGCTGTGGGTCCCCCATCCCTGGAAGTGTCCAAGGCCAGTGGAAGGTGTCCCTGCCCTTGGTAGGGGGACTGGAACTTTCCAACTGCTCCTTCCAACCCAAACCATTCTAGGATTTTATGATTAAAACCCTCTCTCCCTCACATCCAAATATCTGTTCCAGCAGCCAGGAGGTTTGTTTGGTGTCCCCATTAACATCTCCAGCTCATGCCATGCCTCGCTGGGACAGAGCCAGGCACTTTTCCTTGAACCCCCTCCACCACCTTCCCACTCACTTTCTCGGACACTAAAGAGTGGCTTGGCCTCAGCTCATGTGCCACAGCTTCCAGCAACCCACCCAGTGTTTGAAAAAATACCATTTCAAGCATCTCAAAGCCATAAACACGGGGCCAGTAAAACACAGAGGTGTCACCCGTGCTGAGGGAGACAGGCTGGTTACATTAAAACCAAATCATTGTATAGGAAATCAAGGGGTGGGGGGAGGGTTGGTAATTTTTTTAAAGTATATAGAAATTAAAGCTGAATGATTTTTTAACACCGCAGTTCCCACAGCCTGATAAAAAAAACAATGCTGCCCAGCCTTTCACCGGTGTTACATTTTGGATCCAGCAAGATCACAAGTTACTCGGGATTTAAAAAAAAAAAAAAA
>VXAY01004189.1:557913-585812 GCA_013399855.1 Oxyruncus cristatus
AAAAAGAAAATCTATCCTTGGCCTGAAACTCCATGGATGCCCAACGAGAGCAGCACGATGGGGCTGCGAGCCAGGAGCCCTCCTGGAATCCCTCACACCCACGAATCCGGGATCCCAGCACCTTCATCGCCGCGGCCGCATAATTGGGCACGTTGTGCCCCCGGCAGAGCGAACGCTGCGGGGAAAAAAAGGATTTGGGGACTGTTTTTTTCTTCTTCATGGATTGGGATGGGGGGTGAGCGCGTTTGGGAGTCAGGGGGGTGATGGATCTGTCAGTCCCCGCTGCCCCTTTCGTCGTGTCCTCCCCGCACCTCCCCACACGACAGGGAGCCGATGTCCCTCTGCATCCACAGGCACGATTTTTCCCTCCTACTGAGCCTCCTGGATGTGGCCATAAGCTCCTCCGTGCCTGCCACAGGCAGAGGGAGCGTGAGGAATTGTGTCCCTGTGCTTATCTGCACCGATCTCTTAATTACTTCGCCTCTAAGCACAGCAGTCAATTATGCCAAGGTCGGGAGCCAAGTCCCCGGGCAGGGCTGGAGCTGCAGCAGCAGGATGCAGGATACAGGCTGGGGCTGCCCGGCATCTGAGGGGCCGAATTCCGCCTCGGCTGCGGCAAATTTAAGTGGCTCATTAGGTGCTGAAAGTGTTGGCCACACAGCCGTGGCCAAGGAGAGCCTCTCTCTGTGCTCACCAGGGCAAAAACGACGCTAAAAAGCCTTTTTGTTCGCAGGCAGAGCTGCAGCAAAGCTGGGCTGAACTGAGCGCTGTCCGTCCTGGAGGTCCCCCCTCCGGAGCCCAGGACGCATCATCTCACCCCAAACCAGACAACCCGGGGACGGATTCATAAACTCCGGGGTTCTCTGCCTGGTTTCTCTCCCCTGACCCTAAAGGCAGCTCAGGAGATGATCAGGGACGGTGTGAGCTCTCCCCAGACCTCACAGGGATTTGCAAGAAAGCTTTGGCCCCAGGGCAGGGGGATGGAGCCGACGCTGTGTCGACTTGCCCTTGGCTGAGCTGTGTTTGCCCATCCTGCAATAACAGAGGCCACAACCCAAGCCAGCCCCTTCCTGGTATTCCCAGTATTCCCTTCCTCCGCTGGGGGTGCTGGAAGCTGACAAGGAGACCCCGAAAGTGGTTTGTAGAGATCATGGAGTCCTTGAGGTTGGAAAAGACCTCTGAGACCATCAAACCCAGCTGTTAACCCAGCACTGCACCAAACCCACCACTAAACCACGACCCCAAGTGCGTTTTCTGAACCCCTTCCGGGATGGTGATCCCACCACTTCCCTGGACAATGCCTGGCCACCCTCCCAGTGAAGACATTTTTCCTAATACCCAACCTAAACCTCCCCTGCTGCATCTTGAGGTCGTTTCCTCTTGTCTGGACACTGATTACCTGGGAGCAGGAGATGCTGCAAACCTCCGAGCCCCGCACGGATTTAAACTCCTCCACGGCAGGGAGGAATTGCACCTCCTGGCTCCGTGCCTCAGTTTCCCCATCCCCGAGCAATGTGAGCTGCCTCCCCTCTCCCACAAGGTGATGAGGGGCTACTGTCACCCTTACAGGGCTTAAAGTGGGGACCCAAAATCCCCCTGGGAAGGAGCGGGTCCCTGCCTGGGGGCTGCCGTGCCCCGGGGCTCCCCCGGCCGGCCCCGGGCCGTGTCCCCTGGCTCGGGGTGAGCTTTGGCAGCCAGCACAGGTCCTCTCCAGCAGCTGCCGTGACAGACAGCTCCCGAGCCACCCCCCTCTGCAGTGCTGCTCTAAAATAAAAATACCTCCCGCCCGCTCCGCTCCACTCCCAGCCAAACTTCCTCCAGGGGCAAGGTGGGGGGACGGCAGCCCAAAAACACCCCCGCCCCCCCCCTCAACCCAGCCGGGCTGAGAGATGCTGTAGGGCAAGTCAGCGGCCCCCAAAACCCCTTCCCCTTCTCCNCGCTGGATCCCCGACCCTCGCCCGCCTCCCCCCGCGGCCCCGCGGCTCAAGGTCAGTAGCGGGGAGCAATGCGGGGCTGGGGGGGGGAGGGGACACGCTGCCCCCGCACTTCCAGGGCTTTTTGCCACCTCTGGCTGTCCCCAGCGCCCGGCCGGGGGCGCGGGGGCGGCGGAGGGGAGCGGGGGGAATGATGAGGATGATGATGGTGATGGTGCTGCCCCGCAGCCTCTCGGACCACTGGGGACCACCCTGTGCACCTGACTCGGCATCCCGGGAGCGACCAGGAGTGAAACTTGTCCGAGGAATCCCCGGCCAGCCCCCCCCCATAGGGTCGTTCGCCGGCTTCTTTGCGGGGTGGCCTTGCCCCCCATCCAAAAAAAAAAAAAGGCTTAGGAACTCATGGAAAGGAGGAAAAAAAAGCTTTTTAAAGCCACCTCCGAGCGTGCCCTCTCGCCGCAGGGGAACCGCAGCGCTCGCCCGCAGCGGCCCCGCACCGGGAGCGGCCGCGGGGTGACCCCCGAAATCCCCCCGGGCTGAGCCCCGATTCCCCTCCGGGGTGACCCCAATTTCCCCCCGGTGCGAGTCCCAATTCTCCCTCGGGCTGAGTCTCAGTTCCCCCGGCAAACGTGTTTGCTCCACGCTGGGGGGAGATGGGCTCACCCCGCACCGGCGCTCAGGGACCCCCCCCCCCNTAAAACTAAAACAATATTTTTTATATATTTATTTTTAATTTTGTATTTAATTACTATAACAATCGCACAGAAGCTCTGAGATGCGGGTGCCAAAGCAGAGGGTGACCGAGTCGCTTTTTACTCCGTAATCCCTTCGGTGCTCTCAGGGGGCCCCCACACGCCAGGATGGTTCCTCTCACCCCCGCATCCCTCATCCCGCATCCCTGCTGCTCCAGCCCTGAGCCGTGTTTTGGCAGCTGCCGGACGGGCGGCCCGGGAGGCTGCGGAGCTGCACGGCACGTCGCGCCGGGGTTAATTAGCCTTGGCGGGAGTAATTAGCCCAGGGCTAATTGCGGGGCTGGGTGTCGGCGTCCCCCGAGCGCCGCAGATGCCGCCGCGAGGCTCAGATGTGTCTGCGGCGTCCTAAGGCTCCCGGATGGGAGGAATTTGGGACCACGGGGCTCTTGGAGCCCCGCCAAGAGCTGGAAGTTGGGCAAAGCCCCGGCAGAAGGTGAGCAGCAGCTCAGGGAAGAGGAGTTGGGCACTGCTGTCTCCGTGCTCTCTCCTGGATCCCCTCCAAGGATCCAACTAGGAATGGGGCGGGGGGCGCGGGGCACATCGGAGGAGACCCATCCTGGGCAGCTGGCATCCCGGAGCTTCTCTAAAAATCGGGATGAATGGGAAGAGCCCCTTATCAGGAACACCTGGCTGAGCTACCCCCAAATCCTGGCTCCTGGGTGGGGGTTTGCACCTGTGTTCATACCCCAGGTGTGACCCCCTCCTCCTTCCCTTCAGCTTCCAGCCTTCCAGGAAGCCCCCAAAGCAGAGCTGAGGAGGAGGAGCAGCGGGAATTCAGGGTGTTTGAGTGGTAGGAGGGCAGGCGAGCTCTCACTCCTGGTTTTCTTCCCTCTCCACGCTCCCTTTTCCCAGGCGTGGATCCCGCGTGGCGGCCGGAGCGATAACCTGCCACCATGGGGGTTAAAACGATGCTCCCCAACTACGAGCTGGGGTTTTATGCCCTCGTGGTCACCTGTGCCGTGGTTTACAGTGGCAGCGGGATCTTCGAAGCATCCAGAGGTAACACTTCCCACCACGTCCCTGGGAGGGGGGGGTGGTAGATGTCAGGTGCCTGCTTTTCCAGCTGTCAGTACCAAGCAGCAGATCCCTGGCTTTAATTCTTGTGGAAAACAGCTTGGACATAATTTCCAAAGGGATTTTTGCTTGGTTGCCTCCTTGTGCCCCTTTCCACAGCCCAGGGAAAGAGGCTGTGGGACGTCACAGTTCTCCAGTCAGCGCCCAAACAAACAGGCAACCCCCCTGCCTGCGCAGGGATGCCTCCCAGATTTTTTGTGTGAACCTGAAAGTTTCATGGGATCAGCCAGTGGATGTGCACTGGGAAAAAGTCTTTGCTGGAAGCTGCTGCAGAAACATCTGTGGTTGCTGATGGTTGTCCGTGGCAATTGGGAGGGGCTGTTTGAGTCCTGATGGCTCCTCATCACCACGATTAAGCCTCCCTGCCTTGCTTGAACCCAGACCCCCGTTTCCCAGAGCTGTTTCTCTTCCCGTAACTCTGGGGTTTTTTTGCAGACAGCATGAACAGAAAGGCCTTTCGGGACGGAATAAAGCCGGGCTGGCACTACTTCGGCAGGAAGATGGTGAGTGGAGGCAGGACTTGGCCTTTTCTGGACAACACGGTCAGTGCTGGACACTGGGGAAGCAGAGCTGGTCTGTCTGCTGCTGACACACTTCTGCAAAGGCCACGTGACTTGTATTTTTGTCCCTAAAGTAGCCAGGAAAATACCAGCCCTGCAGGGCTGGGGATGCTCTGCTTTGTGTGTGCCCAGACGAGCAACCTCTGCACATCTCTCCCGGGGTTTTGTGTCCCAGCTGAAGCGCTTGGGAGCCTGTGGGGTGGCAAACGGGAAGGGAAGGCTGTTAAAGTTGCTGGCTCGGGGGTGTGAGTTGCCCTGGTGCTGCCCCCACAGGACGTGGCCGATTTCGAGTGGGTGATGTGGTTCACCTCGTTCAGGAACATCATCATCTTCGCGCTCTCGGGACACGTCCTCTTCGGCAAGATCTGCTCCATGACGGTGCCCCAGGTGAGCCAGGGGCGTGGGGGCGGGGATGTGACAGCACCAGGGTGAGCTGGGGTCTGTGGAGGAGGTTTGGGGGGCGCTCTGGGATGGGGGGATGTGCTGGGGTTGTGCTTTCCCCAGGCTGACCCTGGTCACGGCTCTGTCCCGCAGCACCGGGCTGTGATGTACATGATCTACGGGGCCCTGGCCGTGCTGGGCAGCATGGGGCTCGTCTACCTGATGATCATCCTCTCCCACTGCCTTGTCCTCTACTCCGTGGCACTGGCCAAGCAGAAGTGGCTCTGCTACGTGGCCGGGCTCTGCTGCCTCGCCTCCTTCAAGGTGGAGCCATTTGGCTCGTGGCAGGTGGGTGCTGTCCTGGCCCTGTGGCTGCCTCATTTCCAGCCCTCTTGTGTCCATATCCTTGGGTTGATCTCCAAAGAGGGCTCCTGGGACACCCCCAGGCCCTGGCATTTCTCCTGGAGCCAGAACTCCCACAGTGTTTGAGAGGGAGGGGACTCCTGTGCCGCTGAGCTTGGGAATAATCCCACGGGGACTATGTTGTGTTTTGGTGGCTTCCTGATCCGGAGCTCAGGATGCCTAAGTCCTTCTTGCTGCCCAGGAAACAGGTTGTCAGCCAGGCAAGACATGTTCCTGCCCTGTGCCTCAGTTTGCCCACCTGTAAGACAGAGCTGGGGTGGGCTCAGTGGAGTCCCTCTCTGAGGTCACAGCCCAGATAAGATTTTGTGTCCCTGGTGGGTGGAGAGTGAAGCCCAGGAAGGACTTTGTCAAGCTACTGAGTCCCTCTGCATCGACCTTCTGCTGGCCGAGGAGGTTCTGTCCCTGTGACAGGGACCCACCCCAGACCAAAGCCTGTGTGACCACATGGCCAAGAGGATCTGGCACTTCCTGACTACTCTGGGATGCTGCAGCCAGCTGGGAAGTCAAGCCCCAGTTTTCTCTTTCCAGCTCGTTCGCTCCAGGGACAACTGATGTCAGAGCATAATTAGAGGTTTTACCTGAAATGAAAACTAAACTGAAAGAGGTCAGGATTAGATGAGATGTTGGGAAGGAACTTGTCATTGTGTGAGTAGTGAGGCCCTGGCACAGGTTGCCCAGAGGAGCTGTGGCTGCCCCACCCCTGGAAGTATCCAAGGCCAAGCTGGACAGGGCTTGGAGCAACCTGGGCTAGTGGGAGGTGTCCCTGCCCGTGGCAGGGGGTTGGAAAGAGCTGATCCTTAAGGTCCCTTCCAACCCAAACCATTCTGGGATCCTGTGCTGCCCCAGGCGTGATGTCCCCCACGAGGCAGAGGAGCACAGGAGTGACACCACGCTCCCGGTGGTAACTCTTGGTTTCTCGTCCAGAGCGGGTTTGTAACGGGAGCTTTTGATCTCCAAGATGTCCTTTTCTACGGAGGGAGCACCTTCACCATCATGCGCTGCATGAGCTTCGCCCTCGAGAGCTCTGAGAAGAAAGAGGGCATCTACTCCATCTTCGACCTCCTCAAGTACAACTTCTACCTCCCATTCTTCTTCTTTGGGCCTGTCATGACCTTTGACCAGTTCCATGCCCAGGTGAGTGCTCCTGAGGCTTCCCGCATTTGTTTGCTTGGCTTTAATGCCTGCAAAAAACCCCACCTCTGGCCGCAGTGAAGGTGAAAATGGTTGTAAAACTTCTTGTGGTCGCCTAGAGCCTGTGGCCATAGTCTGGGCTGTGCCCAATGCTGTGATTTTTGTGGAAAAGGTCATAAACTGATGGGGTTTTAACCTTCTTTTTGGGGTTTTGGCCATTTCACAAAAGAAATGATGAAAGTGAGGCCTCAGCCCATGTCCTCCCCCCTCACTGGGCACCTGCTTGGTGCCCCAGTGCCCTTGTGTTGTCACCCCAGCACCTTCCTGCTGCCCCACTGAGCAGTTCCAGGAGGCCACAGTGAGGGCCAGACAGGGACTTATTTCTCTAGAAATACCTCAGATGGGGTGGAAGGTCGTGTTTCAACAGTCAGGGGCTTCCTCTGCGCTCCATGAAATGTTCCGTAGCCCCAAATCTTTGCCTGTACCACAAAACCAAGGGAGCTTTTGGATGAGCAGACTCTGGAGAGCACTGGGAAGCATCAGCAGAAGGCTGGGCTGGGACCAGCCGACGTCTGGAGCTGTTCCACAGGCAGGGATCAAGGAAATCAGGAGTGATTGCTCTCTCCCTCCTCTCTTCTTCCCACCTCAGCATCCTCTTACACCAGTGATCAGCCTTGGTCATCAAAGCAAACCGGTGCTGCTGGCCAAGGGAGGGACCTCGTGCTGAGGGGGATTCCCACCAGCCCTCTGGTTCCTTTGGAAGAAGAACAGTTACACTGAATTTTTGGACCCAAATTGATGTCTGACAGGTGCACACAGGGGATTAACAACCTCGTGGCGCCTGTTGAAAGGAGCAAAGGCTCTCAGGCCTTGCAGGATCTATTAAAAGCATTTTTAGAGCATTGGACCCTGAAGATCATGAGATCAGCTCTGGTGTCCCCCTAAGGGATGCAGCCAGGTACCTATAAACTAGGACATTAAACTTCTCACGTCTCCAACACCTGAACTCCCACCGTTCCTACCAGGCTCGATCTGGGGGGAGTTTTATTTCCTGTTCCTTTGCACAGCCCCAAACTGGGATCCCTAAAGCCATTTAATGGGCGATTTTCCCCTCTTCTGCTTAGAATGCTCACCCCAAAGGCACAAGGACTAAGTCCCCAGCCCCTTTCCCATGCCCCGGCCAGGGGTCCTGCATTGGCCTGGCCAGCACTGCCACCTCCTGGCTACATCCCCCCTGCACTGCTGGAGCTGCAGCTAATTGCAGAGGTGAGTTCTTAATTGCCCAAGAGCAATTAGGGCAGGAGGCAGACAGAACCCTTCCCCAGGGTGGGGTGTATGGCCCAGATAGGGAACAGATCTGTCCCTTTGGCTCCTACTGGCCCTACATCCTGGTGGAGCTCTTGCACCCCCATGTGTGATGGGAATTCATCCATGCCAGGGCTTGGCCAACACAATTTGAGCTGGGAAGTGTCTTCCTCACAAAGATCAAGGGAACAAATTCTCTTCTATAGTGCTGGGAGTGTGGGGGACACAGCCCTGATCCCAAGGCGATGGTGGCCAAGCGATGCCACCTCACACAGACATGAGGATGGGAGGAAACAACCTCAAGTTGCACCAAGGGAGGTTTAGATGGGGAGATCCGGGAAAATTTCTTCAAGGAATTGGTTGTCAATCATTGGAACAGGCTGCCCAGGGAAGTGGTGGAGTCACCATTCCTGGAGGGATTTAGGAGACGTGTAGATGTGGCACTTGGGGACACGGTTCAGTGGTGACCTTGGCAGTGCTGGGATAATGGTTGGACTTGAAGATCTTAATGGATTTTTCCAACCTAAATGGTTCCGTGATTCTGTGGAAGGAGGGTTCCATGTCCTCCCACACATCTCCACAGCACAGCCTGTCCTCCCTCAGCTTCTCCTCCAGCCCAGGGTCCAGCGACCCCTTCGTATCCTTAAAGCACCTGGCTTATAATGGACATGGAAAAAATCTGGCAAGGGCTTTAATTCCCGGGAATCATCTGGATTTGACAACAGGGCTGATGCGGCAGCCTGTGGATTATGCAGGGAGAGCTCCCACCTCTCGCAGGGAATAAAGGGAAAGTAATAAACATAAGAGGATTTTGGATACAGCAGCAATTTTACGGCGGTGCGGGGAAGCAAGGACATCGCTCTGCCCCGTGTAATCCTGAAAGCTCCCTCTGATGATGTTTATATTACAAGGACCAGAGATATGCCAGCTCCTGGAGGCAAAGCCCGGCCCCTGTTTGTACAAGACACAGCAGAGATGAAATCCCCATCAATCAGGTCCCACAGGTTCAGGACGGCCCCTCGAGCAGCTCACCTTCTCACTTACAGCAGGAGATCCAGAGATCATCGCTCATCCTCCTCCTCCTAAATGACCCTGGCCAAAATTATGTAGCTGGCCCTGGTGGAGCTGTCAGGTGGGGTTCCACGCCTGGAATCCATCCTTCCCATCTCATGGGTACGGACACTTTGCTCCCTCTTGGTGACTTGTGCAAGGGGCCGTCCTCAAGCATTAAGTTGATTTTTTTCTGAGCACGTCCCTGCAGAAAGAACATAAAACCCTGGGCGTTCCCTGGTGGGTACGGATTTCACCCCACCTAGGGGGTGTCTCACCCTGTTGTGTCTCACCCTGTGCCTGCTCTGCTGGACTCCCCAGTGATGGGAGCAGGAGGAGGGATGCTGCGGGTGGGACGTGTCCCGCTCCTTGTGGATGTGCCCACCTGAGCTAGTCCTTGGGTCTGCCTTCATCGATGGAAATCTGGGCCATGAAGTCCATGTGTGATTTCAAAGGAGAGTGGGGAGTCCCCATGTGGACCTCGAGTGTCCCTCTGGACGGAGGAACGCGCTGCCCATCCTGTCCCTGGGCCCAGCCCTGTCCCGGTTTCTCCCCCCTGGCAGGTGAACACGCGGGAGCTGAGGCGCAAGGACGACGAGATGAGGAACATCCGAGTCAACGCCCTCCTGCACGCGGGGGCCATCGTGGCCGTGGACATCTTCTTCCACTTCTTCTACATCCTCACCCTCCCTTCCGACCTGAAGTTCGTGACCCGCCTCTCGGACTGGTCCCTGGGTGAGTGGCCGCGCTTGGGCACGTTCACACCTGTACTCAGCTCCAGGGCAGTGGTGAGTGATCCAGACCTGCACCCACCCCCGCTGAGAGCCTTTGGCAAGGCCCGTGTTGGAGTAAAACCCAGTAACCCCCCCCAACACTTCTTCCAGCACAGAGCTGGGGCAGGGCAGCCCTGCAGAGCGGGGGGTGTTGGTCTGACCCTCTCAGTGTGAATTGTTCGGTTTGGGGGTTTAAGAAGCTGATCACTGAGACATTTCCGTTGCCTTTTTCTGGAGTGGAAGGGAGCTCAGCACCTCCAAAAAAAATCACCAGGACACAGCAAAGAACATGCAGCAAGGCAAAGCCTGGTTGCATGTAAGGAATGTTGTTCGTAGAGTGGTCAAACACTGGAACAGGGGCCCAGAGGGGTTACGGGTTATCCCAAAATACTCATATTCAATCCTTAAATGGACAGTGTCCAGAGCAGCGTAATCTTCATTTAAAGTTGGCTGCTCTCTAAGCAGGGCTGGACTAGGGACCTCCAAAAGCCAAACTCCCGGGCTGATTGGTGGCAGCAGGGCTGGAATACATCTGGCAGCTGGATGGAGGATTTCAGCCGGTCAAATACACGTCTGAGGGCAGCATTTGAGTCACCACCCATGATGCAGGGGACAAGCAGGGGCTGGAGGAGCCCCATGTCTTGCCAGAGTGGCAGCTGGAGGGCAGGATGGAATCCTAATGCAGCTGGAATGGCACTAGCATTGATTTAGGGTGTCCTAAGAGACCTGGGGGGACTGACCTTCCAAGTGTGACTCCAGAAGGAGCTGAGCTATTCTGACTGTCCTGATCCCATTTGGCTGGCCCATGGTGGGAGCATCGAGGCACTGCATGGCCCTTAAGCTGAGAGCTCAATCCCACCAAGATGGGGACATTTTACCTTCTGCTTGCACAGGAATTTGCAATCCTTAGTGTCTGGTCCTGCAGGGTTTATCTCCCAGTGTCAGACACCTCTCCAAGGCAGAGGTTCTGGCCCTGGCTCTGCTGTAGCACCAACATTACTTCCATGGCCACAGGGGGCATTTTGGTGGAGGTGTCAATAAAACCTCGGAGGTCAGAGCTGATGAAATCAACTGTGGTGATTTCATCGTGGGTTAGCAAGCCCCAGAGGGAAGGAACAATCTTGTGATGGAATAAATGACTGTATGTACAGAATTTCTTAGACTATCAAGGCCAATAAATGGTTTGCTCCCAAGTACCTTAAGAAAGATGAGACTGTCCCTTGGTTCAAACTTCTTAAAAAGCTTAGTTTTAAAAGTTTTTCTGGTCAAAGACAGCATCAGACTGTCCTCTTGGTGTTGTGTTTGTTGCAGCAGACTTCGTGCTCCCATGGGACGTGATGTCCCCAAGAAATCCTGAGGGTGACACATCTCACGTTCCTCTCCAACAGTTTGACTCTCCTTTTTGCTCCAGCTGGCCTGGCCTACTCCAATTTGGTGTACGACTGGGTGAAAGCTGCTGTCATGTTCGGGGTCATCAACACCATCGCCAGACTGGACCACCTGGACCCACCCCAGCCCCCAAAGTGCATCACCATGCTCTACATCTTTGCAGAAACGTGAGGACCCCGCATGCGGCAGGGGAAGGGGACGGTGCTCCTGGGCTGAACAAAACGTGCATGGAGGCAGGGGGGAGAACGTCTGGGCTGTTCTTCTGGGGAGAGGGGCTGTGAGCTGGAGAGCACCTGCAGCGAACAGTCCGTACTGAGCCTCCAAGTCCGGACCTGGCACAGCCCAGGGAAATATTCTTGGGCAGGAACAAGGGGGGAGAAGTTAAACCACGTCAATAGCGGGGCCTGTCCAAGGCAGGAGCGTGGAGGACTTCTGAGAGCAAGGTCCAGGGTGTACCTTGCCAAGGGACTGGGTGTTTTAACATGTGTTTTATCATCTTCACTGTGTGTTTTAACATGTTTTTATCATCTGCATTTTAGGCATTTTGACAGAGGGATTAACGACTGGCTGTGCAAGTAAGTGTCTGATCCACCACCTCTAGCCTGGTTTGGGGTCTTCTCTTTCATCACACACCAGTGAAGCACCAAATGCTGTTCATCCCAAAGCTGTGCTGTCCCTCCCTCGGGGTGAATCCTACTATTTGGTCTGTTTAGCCCCAGACCTGTTGAATCAATTGCCACAAAGAGCAACGGCCCCTTCTTCCAAAGCTGGGAATAAGAGAGTCCTGTCCCAGAAGTCCCTTCATGTCTGGTGGGTTCAGCATTCCCTCGAGGGGGGAAGAGTCAGGTTCATATTCCACCAGGAGAGAAGGGAATTGAGCCCAGGTCTCCCATATCCTGTAGCTCCATCTACATCTCCCCTTAAGTGCACACCAACCAAACCTGTTTTGAAGGCAGTGGCTGCTCTGCAATTAAATCCTGAGCACCAACAAGTCTGAGAGAACCTGAAGCTCTACAGATCCCAAAGTTTTATCAACATGCCAGAGGGGAAAAGGGGGAAATTTTGTCCTCAAGGATCTGTAAGTTTGTGAGGAACACGAGCCACAAGCAGCGGGGATAAGGCCAAAACCCAGAACGTGTCAGACAGAACATCCTCCCTTTCCCACTGGGTGCTCTGGATTGACCTGCCCGTGAGGAGCCTGTGGTGGGGGAGCGTGGGGTAAGGGATTCCAGAGGGGTCTCCCTGACTCCAGGGAGCACCAACCCCTTTCCTTGGCCACCAGGTACGTGTATGATCACATTGGAGAGAACCACGACAGCATCCCGAAGGAGCTCCTGGCCAGTGTCACCACCTTTGCCGTCACCACCCTGTGGCTGGGGCCCTGTGAGGTCGTTTACATCTGGTCTGTCGTCAACTGCTTCGGCCTCAACTTCGAGCTCTGGGTGCAGAAGTTCTTCCAGCTGGGGCCCTTTGCCAAACTGGAGGTGAGGGACTGGGCTGCAAGGGCGTGGGGGAAGGCCAGTGGGTCTGGGACCAAACTCTGGTGCTGGAAAACATCATGAATTTAGGGAACTCAAATTTGTTTGTACGAGTCAGGCCAGCTTTGAGCAGAGGTTAAAGAGCAGAATCCCTCATGGTGCCGTGAAGCTCCGTGTCCTGGCCTTGCTGAAGCTCTTTTCTGTGGCCTTTGAGGTCACAGAATCATTAAGGTTGGAAAAGACCTCTGAGATCATCAGATCCAACCATCAGCCCGGCACCACCATGTTCACCACTAAACCCTATCCTCAAGTGCCACATCCACGTGTTCTTTGAGCGCTTCCAGGGATTGTGATGTCCCTGGAGCATCCTTGTGATCAGCTGCTGAGCTGTGCAAGGGAAGCACAGCCCTGGTGCTCTGTATCCCTTCATTTTATGTTCTGTGTCGCCCACCCAGAGCAAACTCCCACCTGCCCCTGTGATGCTTCCTGGGAAATTCAGGTTGGGGTGGAGCTGTCAAATGGAAAACAGAATTCCAAGAGAAGCAGGAATGCAGCTCCAATGAGGCATCAAAGTACCACAGACGGGCACAAAATCTGAGGTCTGTCCACGGGGAAAAGCTTAAATATTTCCCAACATGGACACATGGGGAATATTCTTTGGGGAATATCCGTATTCTGTGATTCTGTGGGGAAATGGTTTTCTGTTTCCATATGGAAATGATTTGTTCTTCTTGTTCCGCAAAATATCTTGGCATTCTGAGTGGTTTTGATCTAATCTCTGACAAAAACAAGTGTTTGGGTACTAGAACAAATTATTTTCCAAACAGTTCAAAGCCTGTTTCCGTTTGTTTGAGACCAAGGTGTCTCAGGGACACACTGAAAGAAAAACTTAGGAAACTCCATCCTGGAAGCAATTATGTCCCTTGTTTGTTTTTCTCAGCCCAAAGTCTGGGGATCCTAAACTGGCTAAATAAAGATCCATTCTGAATGCAAACTGTGGAGAGCAATCCTCCCGTTTGCTCTCCTTGTTGAACTTCTAATCAGATTAAGGCTCTCACAGGCAGTGAAATCCCCTTCCCTGTGGCACCACAATTCTCAGCACTAAGTGGCCTGGGGATTCACTGTGCTCTTTGAAGGCTGATATAAACCCCTTCCCTGCTCCCCTCCCAGCAGCAGCTCCTGAGGATTATGTGCCAGTGACAATTTCACTCTGCTGCTGTCACCAGTTGTCAGCTTTTTTTTTCTTTCTTTTTTTTTAATTCCTGAGAAACAATCTTTACCAGGAACTGGGATTGATTTGCATGTTGGGCTAATAATAATAATAACAATAATCTTGGTATACCACAGCATACTTCTGCTTTTAGGAATGGCTTACACAGCCCTTGCATTCCTAAAGGGGCTCTAAGAGACCTGGAGAGGGACAAGGACATGGAGTGACAGGACACAGGGAATGGCTTCAAACTGCCAGAGAGCAGGGTTAGATGGGATAGTGGGAAGGAATTCTTGGCTGTGAGGATGGGGAGACCCTGGCACAGGTTGCCCAGAGAAGCTGTGGCTGCCCCATCCCTGGAAGTGTCCAAGGTCAGGTTGGACGGGGCTTGGAGCAACCTGGGCTGGTGGAAGGTGGCCCTGCCCATGGCAGGGGGTTGGAATGAGATGATCCTTAAGGTCCCTTCCAGCCCAAATCATTCTGCGATTCCACAATTAGCAGGAAACTGTGTCTGACATCTTGTACCCTGCTCATGGGACCCTGAAACGCCGGCCCAGAGTCCCTGATGCAGCAAAGCAGATGTTTTTCCTTGTCCTTACATTTCTTCATCCCAAAGGCACTAAAGGCTGCTCTGACTTTTGCCTCCCCTCGGGAATCCCAGCTGGAGTTGGACCAGTGCCTTCCATTTCCTCACAGCCCCGTCTTTCCTCACGCTCTGCTCCTCTCCCCTCCAGGCCAAGCTCTCCGGGGCCATGTCTCGGCGGGTTCGGGCGGCTTTCGGGGCAGTGAATTTCTGGGCCATTGTCCTCTACAACATCCCTGCCCTCAGCAGCCTGGACTTTGCCCTGCTGGTGACCAAGAGACTCCTCGTGACGGGTAAGGGGCTCCCAGCCTCCCCCAACGAGGGACCCTTGGCTTAATGGCAGGGGTGGTAGGGGAGCTGGAGACAGTGACTTTTGAGTCCTCTTGGGTCCAGAGTGGCCCAGCTTGTTACGTGACTGCTCTAAACGTTCTTAATTCTTCTGAAATAAATGCAGGCAGTGTTTTCTGAGTTCCCACCCTCCCCCTGAGAGCACTGTGGGGTCCAAGCGGCCTTCCAGGTGTGCTTGTACAGCTCCTGGCACTGATTTAGGCTCCTTGGAGCAATGCAAAGGTCGCAGTCACCCCACCAGGCTGAGCCCCTGACTGAGAAATGCTCCCCTTGCTGGAGAAAGGGATTTACTTGTCCTGCCTCATCCCCTTTGCTTTGGCAGCTATTCCTGCCTCAGCCTGAAGGTGTCAGGTACAAATCCTCACCCTGCTGTCTGTGCATTTCTAATCAGTGGATGGTGGCACTATTTTGAAGTCTTCTGGAGCTGCCCAGGGTATAAATAGCCATCAAGAGCCCACGTCCTCCAGCCTTCCCTGGGACAGGGCTGGCATGGGGAATGGATAATGTCATGCTCTGGGCTCAGGGTGCCAGGAGTGCCTGCCTGCTGAGCCAGCTGGCTTTTGCTGGTTGCATTATTCATTTCAGAGGTCCTGTTTTAGCAGGAACAAGCCCTGTATCTCCCCTCTGCTGTGGATACAGGGTTTGTGATGGCAGATGCCGTCAGACCCTTCCTAAGCGGAGGGAGAGCTCCTGGTTCTCAGTCACTGACGTGGGTGACAAAAATATGTGTTTTCCTGGGTGGACACTGTGTCCCCACAAAGTACAGGACAAGGCTGGGGTTGATCCTCAGCATCAGTGGGGGCCCAAAGCTTCCAGAAGGTCTCAGTGTTGAGCAATGGGCAGGTTGAATGGGGAGAAAGTGAACCACCGTGTCTGAACCTGAGGAGCAGAAGGAGTTTTGGGGGTAAGAGAGGGCTCAAGGCCATGTTCCCACATTGGCTGCAGTCCCCGGTGCCTTGGTGGGCTCAGGCACAGCTCCATCTAAAATCTGCTTCTGGGGATTTCTCTCTTCTCTCAGCGAAGCTGCAGGGCTGGATCCGGG
The DNA here is from genome assembly GCA_013399855.1 of Oxyruncus cristatus. Taxonomy (NCBI): domain Eukaryota; kingdom Metazoa; phylum Chordata; class Aves; order Passeriformes; family Cotingidae; genus Oxyruncus; species Oxyruncus cristatus. The sequence continues at coordinate 573,347 of VXAY01004189.1, forward strand.
GTGAAAAATGTCATTGGCCCATCACGAACTTGTGGGACCTCCCGAGCCCACCTGAGAGGCAACAGTGCTGGTGAAGCATTGTCCTTTTCAGGCATGGAGCCACACCAAGAGGACCATGTCTCCCTCCCTCTCCTAGGTTTCCCCGTCAGCACCTTGTCCATCTGGTTCATCACGTACTGTGGAGTGCAGCTGATCAAAGAGCGCGAGCGCATCCTGGCCATCCAGGAGGAGGAGAAGAGTGACAAGGCAAAGGTGGAGTAGGGGAGGCATCAGCAGGCTTGTTCCAAAGCCTTGTCTCCCTTCCAGCCGCTGCTGCCAGGCCAGCCCCTGGCTGGGGCTCTCCAGGCCCTCCTGACAATCGGACTTGTAGCTCACCCCTGTAGAAGTCACCTGGAAGGCACCGGTCACCCCCTTGCTGCAGGAAGGATTTTCTGTCAGGCACAGTGGGTGTTTCACAGGCTCCCCAGGCTGCCCAGGCAGCTCCCAGGACATCTCTTTAAAGCCAGATAGAGCCATCCCATGGTTTTTCTGACCCTCTGACACTGTGCAGGCCTAAAGATTTCACCCACAACACTTGGTCCACCAGCCCTCAGTGCTCCCACAGGACATGTGGCCCATGTCTCCCAGAGGAGATGCTCCAAGTCCTGCAGTTGGAGGTTTTAGGGTGGGCCAGGACACTGAGAAAGGGATTAGCTGGTGCTGAGCCTGCTCTGAGCAGACCATGTCCATCCCATGTTCCCTTCACCACAAGAAATGATCTGGTTGTGCAGTGAGGGCTGCGAAAGGGCTCAGCTTGGTATTGACTCCTATTAGGAGATAGTAAATAAATAGTAGAGGCTTTACAGCAAAAGGGTAAGGAGGACCAGGAAGGACACATTGAAGGGTGACTCTCTCCCCACCTCTGTCAGCTGTGCACGGTGGTGGGTGTTACAGTCTCTACAACACAGGTCCCTTCACTGGTAAATGTCTCAAAAAAGGTGATTTAGTGCCAACACCAGGCACAGTTAATGAGCGTGGGAGCAAAACTGCTTCACAGCCATCGTGCATCATCTGCAGGTCACACTGGGAGTGAGGATGCCAAAGAAACACAACACATGGCTCACAACTGCTTGGTCTCCAGGCCCCAAATCAAGCCCTAAGGGCTCTCCACTGCTGGGTCTGAGACTGAGTGGCCACCACAACCATCCTGCTGTGACACATGTCCTGGGACTACAAGCCAAATCACCCTTCTATACTTCTTTTATATGCTATGGACTAAGGTTTGAACTCACATTCCTGCCCATGGCTGAGGGACAGAAGATGCTGTAGCCAACTCCTGCTTGTCTCCAGCCACCCACCCCTGTGCTCAGCTGCCTTTGGTGTGCACAGCCTGAGCCCGTGACTGCACGGCTGAGGGAGCACACAGGTAAACACAACCAGAGGGGAAAGACCCTGTGTGAGGGGCAGTGACTCGGGGCTGGGAGTTGGGGGAAAAGCCCATGGGAGACTCCTTGGAGGAGCGGACTTTGGGAAGCAGCACGGGAGTGTGTGAAACACGGTGCCTTGGGGAAAAGGTGGGTTAATAACTTCAAAATAGCTCTGGCTCTCTTGCACTTTAGAGTAACTTCCAGTGGCCTTACGTCTGAGATGTGTCAGTGTTTGGCAAGGGCAGAATCTGGACCCCTTTGCAATGTGGATATTGGTGCTGGTGCGTTCTGGCTTCCCTGTGGATGAAGCAGGATCAGTTCCCAGCCAGCTTTCAGCTCTGCCAAAGTAATTTGTGAAGTCCCTGATAAATGTCACTTATTTATGTAGTAAATAAATGTTGGACGACTCTGGCCCCCGCTGCTCATCCCTGTTCTGCTGCTGTACTGCAGGTGACACCCCAGCCAGCGGAGCTGAGAGACACAAGGGTCTCTTTGCAGGTCCTCACCTCCCGCCCGAAACTGCGACACGAGACATTACTGACTTCAGCAGAAACCCACCTTGGGGGCATCACCAGATTGGAGGTTGGGCTGCAGCTTCATTCACTCTCACCTTTATTTTGGCTCCACCTTTGTACTGCTGAAATATCTTGAGCCCGTGGCCGTCAAATTGCACTTTGTGTGGGGTTTTTAGTCAGGAGCCATACTGGGTTTATTTCTGGGAGCCTGATCAAAAATGCAGGAATTAAGGGCGGGTATTGTGCCTTGATGGCATCTCCTCACATCCCTAAAACCCCTTTAGCTGATAGGCACATCCCTTTTTAACACAGGTCTGCTGCTGGACTTCTGGAAATTGTTTCTTGGCCCCTCCATTATTTCAGATTTAGTTTTTCCACCCTAACAGCTGTGACAGGATGTGCTTCCTCCAGGGTGAAATTAATCTCTTCTCCTCCACAGGAGTGTCCTTGCACAACTGACACAACTCACTCTGAGTTGTGAGGTGCTGAGCCCAAGGGCTGTGTCTCTGGGGGGGCCTCAGCTCAGGTCCTTGGCTGCCCAGCAGGACAAACGGAGTCACCTCCCGGTGTCCAAGTGGGTGACTCACATGGCAAAGCCCAGTGACTCTGCACTGCCCTCCTGACTTGGATACTCCAGGAGTGAAAATAGCCCATTCACTAAGGATCTATATTTACCCAGCAGCTGCATCTGCTGAAGCTGCCAGAAGGAGCTAATCTTAGACACCAACCCAGCCAGGGATCTGTTAGACACAGTTCAGGGGGGATCTTGGGTTTTGCCCTCCTTTACCCAAAGTTGTCCCCTCAGTGTCACTGCCCTGACGAGCCCAGGAGGTCTGGTGAGCCAGGAGCACCCTGGTGCTGTCTCAGCCAGCTCAGCCTCAGCCCTCAGGAGCCCCTCAGCCTCACTGAATGCCACTCTAGAACGGGATATATCCACTCCTCATCTCTCTCCTGGAGAAGAGCATCTTTTCTCATCTGATGGTTGTTTTTTTTCATAAAACTCCCACAAGAAGCCAAGAAAAGCCAATTATTCACTGCAATTACAAATCCCAATTAATAGCCCTACACTGGACACTTTCTTGATCAGCCTGACATGGCTGCATTTACCTTCCTTGTCCTAAAATTTTGTGTGGGAGGGAGCGATCCTGCTACACTGCAGCCTCTTAGGGTGCTTTCCATGTGTCCTCACTGCCATGGCTTACTCCCAGCTGGCAATTAAGCCTGTCATTCACTCCCCCTGCACCCTCCTCACCCCCCATGGCAAGGGGAAGAATTGGAAAGAAAAGAAAAGTCAGACAGATAAACCTCGTGTGAGATAAGAACAGTTTAATATTTGAAACAAAAGATAATAACAATAGTAACAGAACCCAAGAGAAACAAGTGATGCACAACACAATTACCACCCACTGACTGATGCCCAGCCCATCTCCAAGGAGCAGTTGGCCCCCTCCTGGGTGACTTCCACGGGTTTATATACTGGGAGTGACATTCTGTGGTCTGGAATATCCCTCTGGCCGGTTCAGGTGAGCTCTCCTGGCCATGCTGCTTCCCAGCTTTTTGTGCAGCCCCTCGTTAGCAAAGACTGAGACACTGGTAAGTCCTGGGCTTAGGGTGAGAACTGCTCAGCAAGAGCCAGAACGTCAGGGTGGTGTCAACATTGTTCTCGTCCTAAATCAGACAACACAGCACTGTGGCAGCTACTGGGAAGAAAAGGAACTCTGTCTCAGCCAAAACCAGGACATTCACCTGCTCCCATCTCAGGAGGGGGTTATTGCCCACGTAGGGACACAATAACTGATTACTGATCACTGGAAATCAGTGGCTGTACCCCTGTTAGATCTGGGGGACACACTGCTTGGGCTGCTCCCCCAAGCCTTGGAGCTGGTCCAAAGCCACTGAAGCCCATGGAGACCCCAGAGCAGGTTTTGGACTGGCACAGTGCCCTTTCCCTGGGGGAACCACGAACCTGAGAGATTCCAGAGAGCCACTAATGGGTCAGAGCCTCTCTGGGAAGGGATGGGCTGTAGCTGCATTTTAACATCAGCACCTTGTGATGCAGAGAATATGGAAGCAAAAGTCAGATGGCATCACAGCGAAAAGGAAAACAACCCGGGGCTCAAGGGAGATTAAAGGCAGAGGGAGGGGGGTGGAAATCCCAGCTGGTAGCACAACAACACAGGATTAAACTTGGGATAGAGCAGAGTTAATGCAGAGGGAGGGCAGAGGGGAGGACGGGGGTGTCCAGCCCCAGATGTCAAAGGAGCAGAGAACGATTTCTGAAGTTCGACCCAGTTCAAAGATCAGCACTCGGTGTTTGATCCCCTCACAGATGAGCAGCACAACGGAAGATCTTATGATGTGAGCTCTGAAAATAGCTTGTGAGTATTTTCCTGCTATACTGGTACCTCCCAGATGGTGCTGGAACCACACCAGTACAAAAGGGCTTCATACCAGTATAGCTCCCTCCCTCTTCCCACTTATGCAGATAATCATCATGGCAATTTTTATAAATACATCCCTGCCCGGGTAAGGGGTTGTGTAGCTTTAAATACACCAAAAACAGTGGCTAATATCTCTGCATAGGCTTAATTAAATCATTAATTAAATCTGTGCCATCACTGAGTGTCAGCCAGCCCGGAGGATCCATAGTAAGAGATAAAACAGATTCATGTACAAGTTTTACTATAGGTATAAATAATTGGAGCTGCTCTGCTTGCCCGTGTCTGTCAAAAATAATTTGCTTCTTTGCGAGCTCCACGGGAAGAGATGGAGCTGGACTGGCCATCTGGGGACCCATGGGGCTTCCTAGACCTCCACACGCATGTGAGGAGGACACTGGACTGCTGGACAACTCAGCCATTCTGGATCACCAGCTCAGGCTGATGACCCAGCTCTGGATCATCAGCTCTGGTTCATCAGCTCAGGTTGTCCTGCTGTTGCTCTGGACTTCATCATGGGGGTGCTGAATAAGAAGACCTCAGCAGGAGACCCTCAGTTTACTGGAAGGTACTTGTGTTTAGATGCCTTAATCTGGGAGCTGAAGCTCCTCCTTGCATTTCCTTTATTTCTGTTCTGCCTCAGATGCTCTCTCTGTCACCATGGTGTGGAAAAGGTGAATTTATTGATGACAAGGTGCCCAGAGACTGTGCCATTGGGGCCCATGCATGTATTACAGAATCACAGAATCCATTAGGTTGGAAAAGACCTCCGAGACAGTCAAGTCCAAGCCGTGACTGAACACCACCACGTCAACCAGACTGTGGCAATCAGTGCCACATCCAGTCTTTAAACACCTCCAGGGATGGGGACTCCACTGCCTACTGCAGGGAAAGAGAACCATCCCTCTTCCACTATCCTCAGATCTCCTCCTTTAGTGAGACTTTTTAAGTAACTTCCAGCACAGGCCTTGTATCCCATACAGGGCTGTAAATAAACAGCTCCATTTCCATTTTCCACTCCCTTCCAGACTCCTGAAAAGTGACTCTAGAGGAGAATAAAGGACAAACCTGTGTGGCAAAGCATCCCTGGGAGGGAGCTGGCTGGAGCTGGGGGTGCCGCAAAGCCCACATAAGACGCTCCCTCAGCGCATCTTTCCAGCTTTGACACTTCACGGTCTATTTTTAGCACAGCCTAAGGTTTGGCAGTTTCGGAGCACTCCCTTTAGAGCTGTCAGGAGAAAGTCTCAGCAGTGCCATTCGTGACCCAGAGGGCAGATCTGGGCGTTTGATTCACCCGGAGGCCGTTCCCCGAGCGCGGGACGGGTCTCACGCGCGTCTCCCGCCGTGTCACGGCGGCAACACCTCCCGCTCCCCCCGCGGTGACTCACGAGCTGACAGACCCTTCCTGAATTACTGGGGCTGGAATTACAGCTGTTCCCCGGCCCCCCTCCCTTCCTCCTTGTGTCCAATGTGTCATATTAAAGGGTGATCGGCTTACACATGCTGCAGTATGGATTCCTTAAGCTCTGCAGCGCTGGGTCTATATATAAAGCCCTGCCCTGGAAGCTGAAGTACACAGACAGCTGCAATAGTAGCAAGAGCTTCACATTCCCGGTGTGCCGGCGGTCTGGAAGCAAGGGAGGCTGAGAGCCCTGCTTTGAGCAAGTTTCTTTCCCAGGGACTCAGGTATATCCACAAATACATCTCCGTGAAAGAAGGACTGGGGGAAAGGACGAGTGGCCGCTCCTCGCCATGGGTTTGCCTCTTGATCAAGTGGAAGAATTGCGTCTCTACCAGCAAACTCTCCTCCAGGATGGACTCAAAGACATGTTGGACCACAATAAGTTTCTGGACTGTGTCTTGAAAGTCAAAGGGAAGGAGTTTCCCTGCCACCGGCTGGTGCTGGCAGCCTGCAGCCCGTACTTCCGAGCCATGTTCCTCTCAGACATGGAAGAGAGCAAGAAGAGGGAGATAAGTTTGGAAGACGTTGATCCGGATGTCATGGGCAAGATCCTCCACTACATCTACACCTCGGAGCTGGAGATCACGGAGCAGAACGTGCAGGACATCTTCTCCGTGGCCAACATGTTCCAGATCCCCTCCATCTTCACCGTGTGCGTGTCCTTCCTGCAGAAGAGGCTGTGCCTCAGCAACTGCCTGGCCATCTTCCGGCTGGGACTGATGCTGGATTGTGCCCGGCTGGCCGTGGCCGCTCGGGATTTCATCTGCGACCGCTTCGCGCTGGTCTCTCGCGACGAGGAGTTCTACCAGCTCTCCCCCGACGAGCTCATCGCCATCATCTCCAGTGACTCCCTCAACGTGGAGAAAGAGGAGACCGTCTTTGAAGTGGTGATGAAGTGGGTGGGGACCAAGGACTGCGAGAGCCGGCAGAAGGCCTTGCCTGTGGTCTTTGAGAGCATCCGCTTCCGCCTCATGCCCAACAACTACATCAAGGACCACGTGGAGAAGCACAACGTGGTGAAGTCCAGCCCCGAGCTCCTCAAGAAGCTGCAGATGGTGAAGGATGCCCAGAAAGGCAAATTCACTGTGGTGAAGAAGAAGAAAGTGAAGAAAAACAGCGAAAATCAAGCGAAGGATAATGTTGTCAATGGAGCAGTGGATGAGGAGGAAGACACGGAGGAGGATGCTCTCCCTGGGATCTTAAACGACACCATGCGCTTTGGGATGTTCCTCCAGGACCTCATTTTCATGGTGAGCGACAGCGGGGCAGTGGCCTATGATCCCAATGCCAACGAGTGCTATTTTGCCTCCCTGTCCACTCAAATCCCAAAGAACCACATCAGTCTGGTGACCAGAGAGAATCAGATCTTCATTGTTGGAGGACTGTACTACAATGAGGACAGCAAGGAGGATCCCATGAGTTCCTACTTCCTTCAGGTACTACCCATTATCTTTCTGTTGTTTCTTGGACCACTTTGGGGCACCACCAGCTTTTATGCGTTGTCAGTAATATTCCTTGTCGTGTGATGTTAAAATGGAAGTTTTAAGTGAAGGAGAAGCACATGAGTTGCTTTATGAGAGATTCTTCTCCCTATATTTTTAAGGAAGATCCCATTCAGGGGTGCTTTTGGTAATTGAGGAAGGAGGGTTGAAGGAGTAGGTAACAGGGACAAGCCTTCCTGATCCAAATCCTGAATAGGGTTCTTTTTAGAGCAGTGAATTTGATCCAGCCCCATAGGGCACATGGTAAGGGTAGTGGCACAAGGTCTGTGTTCTGCTTTGTATCCTTTACATTCCCTGGTGGTGAAACCCCTGGAAAACCCAAGAGTGACTCTGCCAGGTGCCAAAAAACAGGAGCAGCAGCAGCTACAGCCATAGAGCAAACACCCCAAGCACACAGGGCGTGTCCCTGCCTGCCAACACCTGCCCCATTTCTGGTGCTGCTCTTGTTCCTGGAGGTGGATTTGTTCCAGCTCTGTCTCTGCCTTGGCCATTTCCATCCTGTGAGGGGGAAACCACAGTGTGACATCTTCTGGGATACTCCACAAGGAAAGTGACTGTTCCAGCTCAGCAGTGACCAAAGCTGTGACTGGACTGAGCTGTGTACAGGCAACCTGAACCCCAGCCTGGGCTGTGACCCAAGAGCACTTTCCCTGTGGACAGCCAACTCAAGGCACCCTTCCTGCTGACCCCAAAGAATCCAGGAAATCCTCTGTTCTTCCTCCCATACCCAGAAATCCTTCTGTTCTTCTCCATGGCTCACATCTTTTGGGAAAACAATAACTTGTCCAGGCAGAAAGAGTAAAATGAGGGTAGTTCCCAAGCTGAGACATCCAGCCCTTGCCCTGTTGCATGGGTAGGTCTGTCCATCTGCACCATGTGCACAGGGACCAGGCTTGTCCTCACCTGGAAAGGGTCAGGAGGCTGTGAAATAAGGTGGAGGCAGGTGAATCCCGTGAAATAAGAAGCCAGTAGGAAGAACCCCCAGCCCCTGAAAGCAGGATGGAGTGGGAAGGCCGTGGGAGTGCCAGGGATGTGCTGTTTGGGACACAGCCCTTCCCACTGGACAAGGGATGACGACAGAGGTGTGGCCAACTCCATCCCTCACCTGTGCAGAGAAGGTAGATGGGCTGCTTTATATTCAACCCAAAGCTGTGCCTAAAGATCAGTGTCCCACCAGTCTGGTTGCTGCTGCCCAGGCAAGGTAATTCTTTGGAGCAGTGAAGGTCCACCTCGTCCTGGGTTATTTCAGCACAGCTGAAACAAGCAGGTCAGGGGAAGGGATTTTTTCTTTCCCTTCAGTCACACCACTTGTGAGGCCACATCTGGCTGCTGTGCCCGGTGTGGGGCTCCCCAGCATGCAGGAGGCATTGAGGTACCGGAATGGGTCAGCAGAGGCCACCAAGATGGGCAGGGATACAGAGCAGGAGGTACAAGAAGAGGCTGAGCCTCGTCTGATGATCCTGGGGAAGGAGGAGGGAAGACCTCTTTGGTGTCTGCAGCTCCTTGTTTTGAGGAGGCACGGGGGAGTGACCCAAACTCTCCCTGGATTTGCACAAAGGTGGGACAAGAGGCAATGGCCTCTGGGCACAGGAAGGGAAATATCAGCTTGCTGTGAGGAAAAATCTTACCAAGGGGGGTGGAGTAGCATTGGAACAGGGTCCAGAGAGGTCACAGAATCTCCATAGATTCATAGAATGGCCTGGGTTGGAAGGGACCTCAAAGATCATCCAGTTCCAATCCCCTGCCATGGGCAGAGACACCTTCCACTATCCCAGGTTGCTCAGAGCCCCATCCAGCCTGGCCTTGGACACTTCCAGTGGGGCAACATCCTTGGAAACATTTAATATTTGACTGCACAAATCCCTGGCAACCTGCTCTAACCCCAAAGCTGAGCCTGCCTGAACACGTGGGCTGGATGAAAGACCTTTGGAAGTCCATTCAGCCCCAAAGTACTCTGTGGTTCTAAGCTCGAACAGCAGGATTTCTACATTCAGCTCCCAGTTTGCCACTGACTGAGTGGCAGAGGCTTGGGGCATCATGGGGGCATTTTTAGCTCCTTCCACACAAGCAGGAGACAGTGGTGGACAGTGGTCCTTCCCCACCTCGCTGTGGCACTTGTGCTTGGGACAGTCCTGGGCCTGGAGGGTGCCATCAGTTTGCAAAGGTGTCATTTATTGCATCAGTGTCATTATGTAGCTCATGGTTCCTGTATAAGGGTCTTTTGAGCCTTTTTTTTTCCAGCTGAAATGGCAGATGTAGACAGGCAGCTGTAAGAGAAACCCTAGAACCACTGGGGAGCAGCTCCCTACACCTTCTGACTGTTTCTATCCTCCCCAATTCCACATTCCTCCCGCTGAAGCCAGGACTGTCAGGTCAGGGATGGTTTAGATTTAAGGACAGGCACCAAAGTATAAAAATGCTGATAAATCCCAGGGGCCTTGCAGATTTTGGCAGGAGCAAAACGATTCCATTGACATCTCAGATGGAAAAGGGTGTCCCTTCTTTGTCACTTTTAGGATTTATGACTTGTAAACAATGCTGAGTCCATCAAGAAGCAGGAACTAACCTGATGGCTGAGCTGCCCGGGTTTGCACTATAAATAACACATATGTGGACCACAGTTTGAAAGGAGACCACAGGCACCCAGCTGAGGCCAAGCTTTGGAGCCAACCCATCAGGCTGAAGCTCTTTGGCCCAAGCCCACAGCCAACAGTGCCCCAGGCAGGGCAGCACCACAGCTTCATCTTGCAGAGTCCCGAAAAATTGGCTGCAAGACATCCCTCCCTCCTCTGCTACCAAGCTGAATTAAAGATTTCTGCCCTGGTTCGCAGTTCCCATCAAACCACAGTGCTCAGAGAGCCCTCGTGTATTTTTTTTCTGGTGGGAGACGAGGCAATGATCTGCAGATGTCCCAGGGTCTGGTGATCTGATCTAGCAGCACTGTACGGATCAGCTCTCTCATCTCTCAGATGGCTCTGGCACACCGTAGCTGTGTTGCCAACACTGCTGACACCACGCTGTTGCCTGGCAGAGATGGAAGATATCAGGGTGAAATACTCTGGGGTGCCCTACAGCTGAAAAGGTCCAGGCAATATTTCTAAAATTGAGGTGCTTCAGCTCCTCCAGTCCCAGGAACTGCCCATTATAGGTCCAGTGTGGAATTCTTTCATCCGAAGATGAACCAAGCTTGACCAAGTCCCAGGTTTGAAGAGGAGGCTCAGGGCAGACCTTGTTGCTCTCTAAAACTCCCTGACAGGAGGTTGTAGCCAGGTGGGGGTCGGGCTCTTCTCCCACTGGATTAGAGACAGGACAACAGGAGATGGTCTTAAGCTGTGCCCGAGGAGGTCCAGGTTGGACATGAGGAGGAATTTCTTGCTGGAAAGGGTGATCAGGCCTTGGCAGGGGCTGCCCAGGGAGGTTTGGAGTCCTCACCTCTGGAGGAGTCCAAGGAAGGCCTGGCCGTGGCACTCAGTGCTCTGGCCTGGGGGACAAGGTGGAGGTGGGTCACAGATTGGACTCTGTGGTCTCAGAGGTCTTTTCCAACCTCAGTGATCCTGTGATTCTATAAAGTCAAGGCTTTGGTGCAGAGAGCAGAACAAGTTCATGCTGGCCCTTCTCCTGCCCATAAAAAAATACATCACGCGATACCTGACTTGGGTTTGCTCCAGGATCTCCCATCCTGCCCCAGGTGGAAGGGCACAGGCACACTGTGCCATGGGGTGACCAAGCTGCCCCTGGGGATGGACCTTGCCCTCAGCCTGTGGACCCTGTTTTCTGCAAAGCAAGAGGGCTGGGCGATCACACACTGATGACCATATGTTCCCTTCCAGTACGACCATCTGGACGCAGACTGGCTGGGGATGCCCCCCCTGCCCTCCCCCCGCTGCCTCTTCGGCCTGGGAGAGGCGGAAAACTCTATTTTTGTGGTCGGAGGGAAAGAGCTGAAGGAGGGGGAGAAGACCTTGGACTCTGTGCTGTGCTACGACCGGCTGTGAGTGCCCACGCGTGGGGAGGGAGGGGGTTCGGAGGAGAAGGTGGAGCAGCTGAAGCTGAAAAATGACTCCAGGTCTCCCGGGGTCAAAAGGTTTTGGAGGCAGGGCTTGAACTCTTTGTCTCACTGCTGGGACTGCTGGGACTGTCCTGAGCTGTGCCCTGGGGCTCGGAGCTGTCACACTCCAGCTGCTCCGTTTATGGCGATTGAACCTCCTGGAGACAGAAGCTTTAATGGGGATATTGTGATATCAGGGACTGGTATCAGTAGACGTTCATGTCTAAAAACTCCTCCCATACAGAAGGATTTTTTGCTTCTGCTCCTGAAGATTCAGTGACATTCGCTGGGGTCTCACCAGGAGTGGTTTGAATGGGAAAGGTAGTTTTTAAAATATTCAGATGGCTCAACCTGATTCATATCAGGCTTACCATCCGATTATTTTTGGACAACGGGCTCTCACCCACGCTGGGTCATGAGCTTTATTAAAAGGCACCATCCTGTTCTGCCCTCAGGAGACAGAAACATCCAAAGCCTGCCCCAAAGAGGCGGAACAGGAGGCGTCAACAAGCCTTTGCTTCGTCTATATTTAGATGCGTGTGCTCCAAACTCGTTTTACAGGCAGAGGTTTGAAACCAGTTTCATTCCCACAGAAAGGGGCATTTATCTGCCCGTGCAGACTCTGGGAAAGGGTGTGTCTGCCCCTGCCAGGTGCTCAGGGGGTGGTTTGAACATCCATTTGAAGCAGGTGGGGATGTGATCAGCACCGCTTTAGTATTCTTTGACTGATGTTATTCTGTTATTCTGGCATTATTTTGATTGTCAGCAGCTGAACATGAGCCCAGGTGTGCCCAGGTGGGCAAAAAGGCCAGTGGCATCCTGGCCTGTATCAGGAGCAGTGTGGCAGCAGGACCAGGGAAGTGACTGTCCCGCTGTGCTGGGCACTGCTGAAGCACCTCAGATCTTGTGTTCAGTTTTTGACAAGAAAGATTGAGGTGCTGGAGGATGTTCAGAGAAGGGAAGGGAGCTGGGGAAGGGACCACAAGTCTGATGGGGAGCAGCTGAGGGGGCTGAGGGGGTTCAGCCTGGAAAAAAGGAGGCTCAGGAGCTCTCCACAACTCCCTGACACGAGCCGGGGGGGGGGGGGGGGAGGCT
>VXAY01004189.1:586241-597653 GCA_013399855.1 Oxyruncus cristatus
CCCCCCCGGATCACAAAATTTACTGGATGAGCCTTATCTCATTTAATTGATGTGGGGTTTTGGGGTTGTTCTGTGCAGAGCCAGAGGTCAGACTTGGTGATCTTTTTGTGTGTCCCCTCCCACTCAGGCTGTTCCATGATTCTATGGAAACCTCCTATTTTTGAGGCTGAGTCAGGAGCTGTGCTCACATCTGAGGGGTGAAAGTGCCACGTGCTGTGGTGTCACCCAGCAAGCCACAAATCCTTCTGCTTCCCACCTCTCTCTGATCCAGGTCCTTCAAGTGGGGTGAAGCTGATCCCCTCCCCTACGCGGTCTATGGCCACGCCGTGGTGTCACACAAGGACCTTGTCTACGTCATCGGGGGCAAAGGAAGTGACAAGTGAGTCCAAAAAGCAAGAGGAATTCAAGGAGTCACCCCCCCAAAGGAGTGGGAGTGCAGAGCATGAGTTGGTACCTCCCCAGCCTGGGTTAGGGAGGGCTGGGTGGGGTGTGAGACGTGGATCCTTTGCTCCCAGCTCATCTCTGTGCCTGCAGCCCTTCACAAGCCCCACAAGGACATCAAGGAGATGGCAGTGTCCTTGCAGGAGAGGGAATGTACTGCCCCATCCCTGGCCAGGCTGGATGGTGCTTTAAGCAAACCTGGTTTGGTGGGAGGTGTCCCTCCTCATGTCTGGGGGTTTGGAATGAGGTGAGCTTTAAACATCCTTCCAGTTTAAAACCATTTTATGATCTATGATCCTCTTTGCTCACAAAAAAAATAAATGTCACACTGGAGAGCAAGAAACCCCTTCACATTAAGGGTCTCCTGTCTTGGACGTGTGCAGCAGAGTGGTCCCAGGAGTCAAATCCAGAGGTGTATTTGCAAGAGGAGTGAAAAACCTCATCCAGCCTGTCCTCCTGCAGGAGACAGGCTCAAGCAGGAGAAGCCTTTCCTGGGGAGTATTGCAGGGCAGGAGAGTGGCTGTTTGCAGAGCAAATAATCCAGGAAAGGTAGGAAGGATTATGGTCTGAAAGGTGTGAACGCGCCTCCACTCACACCTCACAGCACCAGTCTGGGGACAGGCACGTTTCTGATGATATTTCACAGAATCAGGGTGGATCAGGAGCACTGGAGCACTGCCTGGATGGCTGTGTGTGAGCTCCTTGAGAGGCTGTTGGCTACAGGGACCCACATCCAGGGCTGTGAGCACACGTGGAGCTTTCAGGACTCCCACCCAAAGTGGCACAGCAGGAGGGGATATGTTACACACACGAGTGATGGCTCCAGGCACGGACACCCCAGGTGTCCTCTGCTTGTGCTGACGTGGAGCAAATCCTCTCTAGACACCCCAAAACTGCTGCAGTGCAACAACCACCCCTTGGCAGGCGATCGAGGCTCCTTTCCCCCCTCTCATCTTTCTCCAGGAAGTGCCTGAAGAAGATGTGTGTCTACAACCCGTCCAAGTTTGAGTGGAAGGACATGGCTCCCATGAAAACTGCCCGCTCCTTGTTCGGGGCCACCGTGCACAAGGACAAAATCTACGTGGCCGCCGGTGTGACCGACTCCGGCTTGACCAACTCGGTGGAAGTCTATGACATCGCCACCAACAAGTAGGTTGATGAGCACACCCCGGGGTGGGATTACACCAGGAGCAGCTGCAGGTGTACACTGACCAACTTACAGCCGTTCTGGAGTTTGCCTGTGACTCCTGACTCCAGTTCCTCCAGTCTGCATGCCATGGCAGGGGAGTTGGAACTAGATAACCTTTAAGGTCCCCTCCAAACCAAACCAGGGTCTAGGATTCCTCAGGGAGCTGGGCATCACCAGTGTCACTGTGGTTGGGCTGTGGATCATCTCGGGCTCATCTTTAAAATGGTTTTACCAACTGGTGCCGTCCCTGCAGGGCTGTAGCTTCCTCCTGGCAGCTTCACCCAACACAATAAACTCTGATTTTGGGTGGCTCTTGCGACTGCAGTCCCAGCACTGGGACATTCTGGGTCATTCACAGGTCAGATACTCAATGGAAAACAAAACCAAACGATGATGATGGAAACAGCTGTCCCTAAAACCAGCCAGGGCATGATTGCATCCCACGCAGACCTGCACAAGTTAACCTGTGAACTCAGTTGTTGATTCCTGGTTTGTGGGGGTAGCCAGGGTGCTCTAACACGTCCCCTCTCCTAATGTGGCAGGTGGGACACGTTCACAGAGTTCCCCCAGGAGCGCAGCTCCGTCAGCCTGGTCAGCCTGTCTGGGGTGCTCTACCTGCTCGGAGGGTTCGCCACGGTGGAGACAGAGTCGGGAGAGCTGGTGCCCACGGAGCTCAACGATGTTTGGAGGTGATGGCCTTCCCCAGGGCTGGCCAAGGGAGCATGGGAGGGATGTTAGTGATGAAACAGATGGTTTCTGCCTTTCTGGGTGCCGTCAATGTGAGACGGAGGTTGTGACCCCAGCACAAGGCTGCAGACTCAGCTCAGGGTCTCTGGGTGGGGAGTTTGCCCCGTGCTGTGCTGGAGGGCACACTGGGGGGTTCAGTGGTAGCTCCCAGCCTCAGACAGCAACATACCAGGGAAAACTGTTCCTTCGGCTTTGTTGCTGAGTTGACATTTCACCTGGAGCTGGTTCCAGCCTCCCCTTCGGTGTGGAGCAGCATCTGTGCGATGCATCCATCCTCTCCCTGGGAACAGCCAGTGCTCGGGCTGGGAAGCAGATAGTCCTGGCTGGGAAGCAGATAGTCTTACATGTGAGCAGAGAAGTGGGCAGGAAGCACTCAGTGACAGCTGCTCACTCAGCATTAGCTGCTCCTGTCCCTCACATCGGTGCTGTAGCACCCTCAGCAGGAACCCGCTGTCCTTCACCGTGGAGGTTCCGTCTTGGTGCCATCAAACCATTCCTTAATGGAAAAATACCCCCTCCCCTGTGAAACCAGGTGCTGATATCCACATCCCCAGCCTGGTATCACAAACCAGAGCACACCAGGGCTGCAACTCCCCACGCAGCTCCCACGGGTTCCTGTGGCCAAATAGTGCCCGTGGGACGTCCCACCCTGCACCGGGTGTCTCCCACCACTGCGGAGAGCAGCTGAAAGGAGGGAGAGGAGACACTTTCCTCACTGTAACTCTCTCTCTCTCTGTCTCTCCCCAGGTATGATGAGGAGCAGAAGAAGTGGGAAGGGGTTCTCCGGGAGATCCAGTACGCCTCTGGTGCCACGTTCCTCCCCGTGCGCCTCAATGTTTTGCGTCTCACAAAGATGTAGGGATGTGTCTTTTTTTCCATGGTGGGGGGGAATCTGGGCCGAGGAGGGATGGGGGGAGAGGGGTGATGTTTGTCAGGGATGTGGCATCTGGATACTGTGCAGGACATTGCATCTGTGGTTGGGACTTTTTTACGTAGATGGGAAATGGGGAAATGATCTTGAAGCTCTGTGGGAATTTGAAGATGCTCTCGAGGTAATTAGAGGAGGGATCTGGAGCCTGGAAGGAGCTGGGAGAGGCTGAGAAAAACAGAGCAATGAGATATTCCTGTCTCAGTAGGCAGGACAAATAGAAGTTTCAATTCCTTCTTCATGTTTTTCCCCACCTTTCCAACTGCTGTTACACCTCCCTTACCAAGAGTAGAGGCAGAAAGCGGGTCCCAATGGACTCAGTTTACATTCCCCAGGGAAAAGGGTCTATAAAATGTATCCCCACCTAAGCTGTGAGCATGGTGCCAGAGCCCCCCTTGGAGAGGAGAAGGAAGGGTCAAAGTCAAGTGGTACAGGAGAGACCGGGGTGGAATTTGGTGAGTTCCCGAGTGATGAGGGTTGTTGGGATGAGACAGTTAAAAGGAACGAGCGTGTGAGCAGCAGAAACGCTCTGAAAGTTGCAATGAGAAGAAAATAATCAAATAATCTTCTTTCCTTGCCTCCACTTTGACCTTGGAGTGAAGAGAGGCCGGGAGCTGAATATGTGGGAGGGGAGGAGTCGTGCAAGTAGTAGGGTGGGAGAGGGGGAGAGATGGGCAGGGGAGGCCCCACGTGCTCATCTCCAGCCTTTTGGGTTCCTCATCTGCAATCCCAGATCACAATGTCCTCACCTGTGGACGGACAAGTGCTGTTCTGGTTTTTAGGGAAAGGTTTTATATTTTTGCGGTTTCTCTCTTCTTTTTAATGGTCAAACCTCTTTTTTTTTTTTTTTTAAGAGTATTTTACTTTGCAGACATGTTTGGCTCAAAGAGAGCTTCCTACAAGTGAAAAACCCGTATTTATTTTAAAGTTATCCGTAATGATGTTTTGATAGAAACACGACTGTACGGGCAGCAGGACAAAGACCTGCTAGAGCAGAGGTCTCCTGGTGCCCACACCTCCTGACCAGTGGTTCATTTAAAAATAAATGTGGCTATTTCAAAAGAAATCCCCGGTGTTTGAATGTTGGGAGAGCTGAAACCGAACGTTCACAACAACCAAAGAAAGTAGTGATGAACTCACCCAGCAAACCAGCCCCATCTTTTATTGTGTTTGTTTTCCCCCCATTTAAGAGCCAAAACTTCAGCTTTGTATCCTTGAAGATCTTTTCTGTGGATACAAGGACTAGAAGCTCACCTAGGACTAGAAGGAAGCTGGATATCTACAGGGACAGGCTGAGAGGAGACGGCCTCAGATTGTGCCAGGGGAGGGTTTAAGTTGGATATCAGAGAACAAATTTTCACAGAAAGGGTTGTCGAGCATTGGAACAGGCTGTGCGAGGAGGTGGTGGAGTCACCATCCCTGGAAGTGTTCCAAAAATACTTGGATATGGCACTTCAGGCCGTGGATTAATGGTAAACATGGTGGTGGTGTTGGGTTGGTGATGATGATCTTAAAGGTCTTTTCCAACCTTAACAATTCCATGGTTCCATGATCTCATGATACCATGAACAGGGGCGATAATCAATGACAATAATAATTACAAAATAACAAATACAAACGTTTCAAAATAATTCCCTCAAAGTGGTGTGAAAATTCTGGTGTCACAAATCATACCTGGCTCAAAATGTAGGCATGGAGAAACTAAAACATGCTTGGAAGGAAAGAGAAGTGAAGCGACCAGAGAGAGCCTTGTCCTGGTTTCATTTTAAGGATTTAAAAAGTTACAGGATAAGCTCCTTAGAGGACAGTCACATCAGAACAGTAATGAAGTCTTTTCACACGAAAAAGAAATCCAAGGTGACTGGCTGTCACAAAATAGCTTTAAAGAAAAAAAAAAATAAAAAGGAACAAAAACCTTTGAAACAATCAAATGTGTGAAAAATGCACTGCAAAAAAAATTAAACACCTTCTGCCCCGTTCTGCAGATATTCCTGTGGACAACTCCCAAGCTAATTAAAGATGAATATTCCAAATAGCTTGTGGTAGAAAAGAAAAAATTAAGAACAATTTAAAAAAATAATCCCCGCATAGAATAACAACTTCTAAGGTCATTTCTTGCGGTGGCAGGTACGTCCTGCTTGGGACTGGACACCCACATCATCCCTGGAATTGTTCAAGGAATGGGTGGACGTGGCACTCTGTGCTCTGATTTGGTTGACAAGGTGGTGCTTGGTCAAAGGTTGGACTCTATGACCCTTTCCAACCTTCATGATTCCATGACCTCTGCTTCAACTCTCTTTGCTGGATGCAGACCGGAAAGCTGTTGAACCCGGACCCTAAGGGAGGGTTAATCCCCATTCACCTCCTGCCACATTTCTTGGGTCTCCTGGGGGAAATCCGAGCCCTCTGAAGCCAATGGGAGAATTCTGCTGAGCTTCCAGCAGTTGTTATGGTGTGGTCCCTGATGAAAGGCTCGAGCAGCTGCAAGTAAAACTGGTCCCCATCCTTGGCCACTCACCTCACACCTGTCCCTCAGGAACACAGGTAATGGGAGCTTGGTGCTCCCGTGTGGTTCACATCCATTACAGAGCTGTGGAGATGCCACCACTGGCACTGGGCAGGAAATCCTAGAAGGAAAAGTAGCTGATGTATGGAAATACCCAGAAGAGCTTGAAATATCCCATTGCTTGAACAACCAGGGCCAAATCTCAGCGGGTGCAAGCCAGCATTGGCCTGAGGAAGGAGGGAAAGTTGGACATCACCAAGCAAAAGTTTGGCCTGGAGATCTTCCTCCACCTCTCCTAGAGGCTGCATCCGTCCAAAGGCAATCACAGATAAGAAATGCCACCAGGAATGCTCAGACAGATACTGTCTGGTGCTTTCCAGGTTCAGGTGCAACAGCTCCAGTGGTACAGGTCCCCCGTGGGTATCTTCAGCAGCAAGGAGTAGGTACATCCAAAGAGTGAGGGAAAATCATCTCTTCTTCCATTAGTTTCCCAATATCAGTGCTGGTGTTGCTGGTTCCCATGGTTCCAGTTTAAACTAATAAAGGCACTGGGTGCTTTTGGATGGGCTCCTTGGTTTCTCCACTGCCAATAGAGGAGATCAGAGAGCCCCAGCTCGTAGTTCACACAAACCTCATGGAGCCAGCAGGACCCAGGAGCTCAGCCCTCTAACACCCTGAGGGGCTGTAATCCTTGAATCCCTTCCACTATCCCCTCACCACCCTTCCCTGAAGAACTAGACCCACAACAGTCTAGTTGTCTCACACACACCTCCCACCAAGCCCCACTCATGGTCTACACATGTGAAGCAGTGGCCAGTGGTCAAAATTCCACAGGAAGCCCATCCTGCCTGCCTCTGACTCCTCACACAATTGCCTGAAAAAAAGGCTTTCAAGAGAAAAAAAAAAAAAAAAAGAAGAAGAGAAAGGCAAAGCAAAAGCAAAATTAAGGTAACAAAGAAAGTGGTGGAGCTTTAGGTTTCCTTTTATAAAAGACAAATCGTTTATTGATTCAGTCCTTCCACTTGCAACCTCTTTGGTAACAGTCATAACACTTCCAGACTGGGAGAACGCAGTGGAAAGGCCCAGTTCTGACCTCTCACCAGTTTCAGGGCTCAGCAAGCCCTGAGATGTGCCCTGGTGAGAGGCCAGAAGCAGGTTTCTAAGCGTGGCCGAGGACGTGGCCTCGAGGGACAGCCCAGACCAGCCCCCCCTACCGTGACTCGTCGTGCCCCAGCACCCCCAGGCAGAAGATGGCTCGGGATGGGGATGGCTGGCTGTAAGCTGTGCCCTGGAAGGTGGCTTTGATGAACCTCTTGGGACCTCCTGGACATTGGCCAGCAGGGCCCTCAATGAAGCAAGGCTCGCCCGTTCCTGCGGTAGACAACGACTTGCCTCAGCTGGCCCCGTGGTGATGGACTGATCCGACCATCTCAGCCTCCCCCTCCTCACACCATCCCAAAGAGAGTAATTGCTGTACTTGGAGTTAAAGATAAACATATATTGATTACACATGGTCATAAAAAAAAAAGTAATAATAATAATAATAATAATAATAATAATAATAATACATTTCCTAGAACATTACTTAAGACGCTTCCGAAAAGCATCCGAGCTTCCCCTCCCCTCCCCGCCTTCCCTTATCTATACAGAATAAAGTGCTTCATTTAGTTTGTTCACACTAGTAGAGCCACCAATACACTCTTAACTTGGCATGTTTGGGCAACCGATACTGAGTGCCGGAAAATAATACAGAGCCGAACACCAGGCATGAGAAACTAGTTTGGAGGCAAGTGCTTGGGGTGTCGTTTTGTCATTTCATTTCCTTCAAGTTCCATGCTACTGAGGTTGTTCTCATTCCTTTTTTTTTTTTCCTTCCTTTTTTTTTTTCCTTTTTTTTTTTTTTGTCTTTTAAATTATTATTTTCTTCCTTTGCAAGTCCGACCCAGCTCCCGTCGTGGTTCCGTGCACACCGGGCAGGGCCGCGTGTGGGGAAGCTCTCGCCATCCGTGCGAACAAAGGGCGCCTGTCTGTCCGCCCTTCCCTCCCAGCTTCGGGCAAACCAAGAGTTCACTCAGTGGAGTTGTCTAGCAGCGGGTGCTCATCTCTATTGCACTGTCACAGCCATTCCCACCCATCCGTCCGTCCGTCCGTCCGTCCATCCCACCGCGCCGGGCTTATGGCTGTGGTCCGTAGGGCCAGCCGCGCCTCGCGGGGACGTGAGGCCAACTGGTCTGTGCTACCGGGCTCCTGGGACGCATAAAACCAAAAGGAGAAAAAAAGGACCCTCCCCGCACGACCGCCGCNGAAAAAAAGGCCCCCCCCCGCACGACTGCTGCCCCGTCCCTCCCCAAAAGTTCAAATGAAGGGCCGGAGGGGGTGGGGAAAAAAAAAAAAGAAAATCCCAACGCAGACGGGCGCGGGGTGTGGGTGAGCGGGAGGAGTCGCCGGCCGGACGTTGCGTTTGCGGCGTGTCCGTGAGCCGCGCCGCGGAAATCAAGCCCCTCTCCACCCTCGCGGTCTGCCGGAGAAGGGGTGCGAGAGATTAAGGTGCAAGAGTTAAAAATTAAAATAATAATAATAATAATAATAAAAAAAAAAAAAGAATTAAAAAAAAAAATTGAAGTAAAACATAAAAAGCTTGAAAGCGACGGATCCGACTCCTCTACCCTCCTGCCCCGTCCAAGCCCAGCGGGTGCAACAGGGCCGGCCGGGATGGATCCAGGATGGATCCGGGATGGATCCAGGATGGACGAGGCACTGCGGGAGTGACTCGTCTGAGCTCTTATTACTCTAATGAAAACCAGACATGGAGACACAGTGGGGCTGAGTAAGGGTGTCGACAAAAGGGCTCGGAGGCCTTGTAGGACTCCTGGGAACTGCCCAGGCCTTGGAGAGGGGAGGGAGCAGCAGGGATCTGGTTCTCCAAAGTGCTGTGTGCATGGTCACATCTCGACGTCTCCAAGTGGCTCTCGAAGGGGATCGGGCGTGGCTGGGATCAGTCACCGGGCTCTCCGCTGGGCTTCCATCCTCAGTGAAGTGCTCTCATCTCACAGAGACGTCCGAGGGGGGCAGGTCCTCACTGGGACAGGATGAACTGGGGCAGGAACAGGGAAAGCCACCTCCAGGTGAGCGGTACAAGGGAGCAGATGTTGGCATGGGTGTTTACTTGCGGGGGGGAGAAGTCTGTCAGCCAGGCAGGCTGAGGGGCTCCATCACAGAAGACCATACAAGCCCTCAGGTCAGAGTGCTCCCATCCTATTTCAAGGCTAAGCGTGAGGGGAAAGAGGCCCAGGGAAGCCCAAGGGGGATCTGGGAGGCAGTAGAGGAGGAGACAGCATGGACCACTTCAACACCTCCATGGGTATCACTGAATACTTCTCTAAAACAATCACCTTCCAGTCTGGATCATGGTCCCTTCAGAAAGCCAACGGCCCCAAGAGCTGAGTACCCCCATCTCTCACGGGTGTTTGTTTGGGAAGGCTTTGCACCATCCCAAGGAGCCCCAGGGTCACGGAGGACAGCAGGGAAGCCTCTGGGACCCACTGAGAAGGTCAATATGGAGAAGCAGCTCTGCCACAGCAACCTCCTCTTGCTCGAAGCAGATGGAGATGGGGGGGAGCTCCCTGGTACCGAGTGTGGTGCTGGGGATCCACGGGATCCCAGCCAACATGGGGAACAAAAGCAATCTGTTGCTCCAAAATGCCAACATCCACAAGAGCAGCCAACTTTCCCAAGATACCAGGCATGGGGGGCATCACTCAGCACAAGGGGACAGCACCCAGCTGACCCGTCACCCCAAAGAACACTCAGCACAGCAGCAGAAGCTCCCCTGTCCTGTCCCTGTCAGGCTCCTGCATGTCCCTGGTCAACAAAGCCCCTGAGCAGGGGGCTGAGTCCTCCCGTCTCTGCAGGGGCAGCCTCAAGTGCTTTGCTGATTTGGTCCAGGAGGTGAAGCACCAAGACCTTTCACAGAGCCCAGTGTGGCTCCTTGTCCCCAGCACTCTGCTGTCACCCCAAGCAAGGTACAAATGAGACAGGGCTCCTGCAGCCCACCTGGGGACCTCTCTTCCTTCTTGCCTACCAAGAGCTCTGCTCGCCACCTCCTCCATGACCTGATCCATGTCTGTATTTGACCCCAATTCTGGCCTTGGGTGCAAGGAGTCAGCTGCAACACATCCCACCTCTCTGCCTGTGCTGGATGCTCTCTGACCCCAAAGGGGACACTTCCCCAGGCAAGGAGACCATACAACTGTGGTCAGGCCAACGCATGACACTCTGGAGCAGAGCAAAGCAGTGAAAAGCCCAGCTGGGCCCTCAGTGTCCAACAAAAAGGTGACAGCAAAGCCTTCCTCTTCTCTGCTAGCATGAAACCAGGCATATTATTCCTAAGTGAAACCAAAGACCAGCTCAACTTCAGCTACTTCAACTAACCAACGCTTCAGGGCATCACCAAAACAACCACAGCCCTCGCTGGTCCCCTCTGGTCCCCCCAAACCACGGCAGGGCAACAGACACCAAACCCACAAGGAGAGGCCAACCTTAGGAGAGCGATGCAGGCAACAAGCTGGAGGATGGGACACTGTCACCAGGCTGCACGAGGTCTTGCTTTAGCTCCAGACCTTGCAACAGGCCCCAGCGTGGAGCTCACCCACCACTCAGGGGTTATTCGAATTGTTAAGGCACTATTCCGGGCCGATTCTGCCGAGGAACGGCAGCGTCCTGCTCCTCTGTCCCAGGCCACCCTCCCGCCGGTCCCGAAGCCCCCTGAGCTCTCCCAGGGACAGCTCGCCAACTCCAGAGCATCCCCAGGAGCCCGGCTCCCGCTGGGGTCTGCAGACAGGGCACCCCAGAGGCTGGCACGTTTAGGGCACCCCAAAAGTGAACCGGCAGCGGGCTGCGGACGCCCCGAGATGCAACATGGGTGTTTGTGCTTTTGCCTGTGGAGGAGGAGAACCTGGCACAGGGAAGGAAGATGTGGCGAGGGCTGCTAAGGAGAACGTGCTGATGGCTTTCCAATGGGGACATTGGGGCTCCTCCATGGTGCCCACCTCTCAACCTCGCAGGAGAAGAGCCTGAATCGAAAGACCAGCTTTACAGTACAGGGATTCAAGCACCACTAGCTAGATTTCAGCTCAGAAATATCGATGCACCAGCAGGAATTCATTCTCTCAATGCCAGATATCAGGGCATCTGGCTCCTCCTGGCCCTGCCAGCGTCCCGGGACAAAGATGGAGCTGGAGATGAAACGGAGAGTGACAGCTTTTACCTACACCCTTACGGACGGACAGCGGTTCCCCCCAAACAGCAACGCTCCTCTGGAGGGGCCTCCTCCTGCTCCCCCTCTCTGCGGAGAATGACGGGTGAGAAAAAAGAATGAAAACCCAAAACAACCCCAAAACGAGGAGGAAGGGGGGGTAGAGAGCAAGCGAAGCCTTGTCTCCCCGGGGGGAGGCGTTCCCGAAGGGCAGAGCAGTCCATGCAGGCGCATGGCTGGGGTGGGGGGCACCTAGTTGTTGTTGGAATTTATCCTCCCCGCAGGAAACAGGGGAGGGGGCGGCGGTAGGTGAGGAGGAGGAGGGAGGGTCTGTGGGAGAGGGTGGA
>VXAY01004189.1:597891-615515 GCA_013399855.1 Oxyruncus cristatus
TGACGCGGAAACACTTCTCCTTGTGGGCCTTGAGCATGTTGGAGAAGCGGAAGCGCTGCCCGCACACGTCGCAGGGATACGGCTTCTCCCCCGTGTGGGTCCGGCGGTGCCGCTTCATGTTGGGGCGGCTGGTGAAGCTCTTCCCACAGATCTCACAGATGTAGGGCTTCTCGCCTGCGGGTGGGAGAACGTGGGTGAGAAGCTGGGGATTGGGCTGTGCCCCCCAAAACCCCGTCACAGAATCAACCAGGTCAGAAAAGACCTCTGAGATCATCCAGTCCAACCCATGACCCAACACCACCCTGTCACCCAGATCATGGCACTGATGCCACATCCAGTCTCTCCTTAAACACCTCCAGGGACGGGGACTCCACCCCTCCCTGGGCAGCCCATTCCAAGGGCTGATCCCTCTCTCTGGAAAGAATTTCTTCCTGATATCCAACCCAAACCTGCCCTGGCACAGCTGGAGGCTGAGCCCTCTTGTCCTACTGCTGGTTCCTGGGAGCAGAGACCAACCCCCCCGGCCCCCCCCTCCTGTCAGGGGGTTGTGCAGAGCGATGAGGTCTCCCCTGAGCCTCCTCCTCTCCAGGCTGAGCCCCCCCAGCTCCCTCAGCCTCTCCTCCCAGCACTGGTGCTCCAGTCCCTTCCCAGCCTGGCTGCTCTTCCCTGGCCCTGCTCCAGCCCCTCCATGGCCTTGCTGAGCTGAGGGCCCAGAGCTGGACGCGGCACTCCAGGGGTGGCCTCCCCAGCGCTGAGTCCAGGGGCACAATCCCTGCCCTGCTCCTGCTGCCACACTGCTCCTGAGCCAGGCCAGGAGCCATCGGCCCTCTTGGCCCCCTGGGCACACTCTGGCTCCTCTTCAGCTCCCTGTCCATCCCAACTCCCGGCTCCCTTCCTGCCTGGCTGCTCTCCAGCCCCTCTGTTCCCAGGCTGTGGTGCTGCAGGGGTTGTTGTGGCCAAAGTGCAGGACCCGGCCCTTGGGTGATCCTTCCATCCACGCAAAGGTGCTGCGCCCATCCCATCGCTCTTTCCCCAGAGTTCCTGACTGCAGGAGTTTGGGGCAGGGTCAGGGGCTGTTACCTGTGTGTGTTTTCATGTGCTCATCGAAGTACTGCTTCATGTTGAAGTCCTTGCCACACCACTGGCACATGAACTGCTTGTGGCCGATGTGGATGCTCATGTGGGAGCGCAGCTGGTACTTGTACTGGAAGCGCTCGTTGCAGTTCTGAGGTGGTGAGGTGGGGATGAGTTCCTGATCAGCACCCAGGACACCCCCACATTCCCCCCAAGTCACCAGCAGTGAAGAAATCCCTTCTTTTCTCCCAAAAGAGAGCCCAAATAAATATGGCTTTTTGGGCCATAGCCAACCAGGTTTGCAGGCTGGATGGGCTTGGGGTGGGATGTAAGATCCAGGTCCTGGGGGGACAGATCCTGGAATTGGACGAGTTTCGTCATATGGTTGGTGGAACCCTCAAACCAGGAGGGGATGCAAAGTTTGTAACAGCGTGGGAACATCCCTACAGCTGCACTGGCACAAAGCTCGGGGGAAGCCTCAAGATCTTTCCCCAGATCAGCGTTTTTGTCCTCATTTGAGAGGACGTGAGCTGGGGCCACACCCAGGACCTTACCTCGCATTTAAAAGGCTTTTCCCCAGAGTGCTGGAGCGAGTGGACCTTGAGGGACATGCTGCGCTTGAAGGACTTCCCACAGGTCTCACAGGTGAATGGCATGTCCTTGGTGTGTGCTGAGGGGGAGAGGGGCAGGGTCAGGTCCCCACACCTCCAGCATCCCTCTCCCCTCATCTCCAGCATCCCTCTCCCCTCATCTCCAGCATCCCTCTCCCCTCACCTCCAGCATCCCTCTCCCCACGTCCCAGCCATCGCTCCCAGCACCAGTGCCCTACCCCAGCAAACCCAAAGTCATCTTGGGAAGATTCACAGCATCAACATTTCAAGTTCTTCCCTAACTTCTTGCCAAAACCCTCCTTTTATTTTGGATCTGTTTGGTCCCTGCAAGGCCCAGGGACCCGACCCGCCATCGCCTTGTGCAATTTGCTTTTCAAAGCCCAGCACTGGTGTGGCCTGGTCCTACTTTTCAAGAGAAGGAAGGTTAACCTTCAAACCCTCCTTTGAGCACTTCTGAGGTCTAATTTTTTCTGTTTAAATTAAATAAAAGGGGTTCCCCAGCACCACAGCCGATTGCTCCAAACCCAGCACTGAGCAGACACAGGTTCAACATTAAATACCAGATTTTGAGGTGTTGATGTGAGAAAGCTCACACAAGATTAGGCCCAGCCCCACACGCCCAAGAACAAGAAAAACCCCGGCTTTCACTGCCAAAGGGCTGGATGAAGACTCCTGGTGAAGTCTCCCCGTGGCACCGGCGCCCCCCGCACTCACCAACCATGTGTTTGCGCACGTGGGCCATGGTGTAGAACTTCTTCTCGCAGATCTCGCAGGAGAACTTCTTCTCTGCATAGCCATGGACGATCTTGTTGTGCTCGTGGAGAGACCAGAGCTTCTTGAAGCCCTTCCCACATGTCACACACTGCAAGGAGAGAGGGGATGGTCAGGGAAGCAGGGGAACCTGCCCGAACACCACCACCATTTTCGTCTCGCTGGGCAATCACCTTCATCTGTTGAAAGGGTGAAACCTACAGCTGAGATACCAAAAATCAGGATGGACAGCACGTCTGACACAGACCCTGTCACTCCAGAACCTCCAAACCCCAAATTTCTATCCATGGGATGAGGAAGGGACAATGTCCTTTCGGGGAAGGACGTGGCGTCTCCGTCAGTGGCTGTAATAGGACTTGCACAAACAGCAGCTCGTGCACCAAGGCCCTATTCCCAACTGGGAATTTTCTTCCTAAATGAAGCCATCATGTAAAATAATCCCAACCCTCTGTGCATTAGAAGGCTGCAAAGAATAGAGAAACAAGGGGAATCCTAAGCCAGGGCAGCACAACTTCACTCTTCAGCAGATATTACAGATACTTCACCGCTAAATGAGTTTTCCAAACAAATCTATGACTCTGTGATATCCAAATGGACCAAAAGGGACCCATCAAACCAGTCCATCAGCACAAGAAGAACAACACAACGTGCACAAGTCTTTTCCAAGAAGTTCTAGGTTGGAATTTGCTTCAGCTCCAGCAAGTTCAATGTTTGTCTGGAAGTTCTAAGGAAAAGCTGTAGCTTTGGGGTGAGACCTGTTTGAAGCACATGAGGGCAGTTCAGTGCTCAGGGAAACACTGATGTCCACACAGGAAACCACTGCTGGAGCACAGGGATGGCAGGCAAGGACCCTGCCAGGAGCCAAGGGTCTCTCTTTCCTCCAAGGACCAACTCTTTCCACTTCATCTTTTCCAAGACTCATCTTCCTCTTGGCCGACAGGGATGAAAACCACCCCTTCTCCTCACAGATGTGTTGAGAAAATAATTCAAGCCCTGGAGGCGCCTCAGAACAACAGAGCTGAGGGAGCCCAGCGAGGGATTTCTCCACCTTCCCGTCCTGCCTGGAGGAACAGATGCTCACTGATGGATGTCAACCAAATTTTGCTGCGAAACCTTTGAAAATACACCATTATGCTGTGAAGTCACAGTATCTCTCCATATATATTTATATGTGGGTGCCCAAGGGGCAAGATTAGCGACACAGAGCCACTCCCAACACTCATCCCAGGTAATCCTCTGAGTTTTACTGTTCCTGAGTATGTATTTCCATGGATCCCAGTTTTATCTCTGCTCTAAGAGGTATTTCAGGGCAAATTCAGGACTAGAGCCTGATATTAAAGACACATCAATATCCTTTTTCTCCGCTTCAAATGAAAAAGGCTGCAGGGGAATTTTAAAATGAAAGGTAGAGGGAAAGCAGCAGAGGTAGGAAAAACCTCAGGCTGGGACCAAACACCCCCGAGGGCTGAGTTCTGTGTCCTCAGTTACTGCAGAAAATCATCATTTGAAAATGTGGAAGTAACATCCAAATGAGGGGGGAAAAAAATGAGAATATAAATTCTTTCAGGTTAAGAGGAAAACCATACTGAAGCTGACCAAAAAAAAAAAAAAAAGAGTTTGAGGAACAACCCAACAAAGCAAAGGATGAATCACTTTTCAGGTGGTGGAGGTGGGAGGCACGTTAGGGAGATGGGAAATGATCACAGGGAGCGAGGTGATGCCTAAAACCTAAAGCACTGTGGATGAAATTTGGGGACAAAACCGGGAAAGAAAGCAGCAGAGCTGACTGGGATAAGAGGGATGGTTCCTCTATGGATCTGGTTAAAAACCAAGAAATGAAGTCTATTGTACATATAAAGTCAGATAAAAAAATCCCTTTTCCATGCAGACATAATTCCATGGTATATTGATAAAGGTATTCAATGTTATCAGAGCAAACAGAGTGAATTTGGCTATTTGTCAGATTAAAAATGCTCAATTAAGTGAGACATAATGATCCCTTTTTCCACAGAAGGAGGTCACTGCACGGGCAGTTGTGGCTCATCCTACTCAGAAATGACCTGGAAAAGGCATTAAAAGGAGGAGGAAAAACAGCAGTGGGGTGACAGCCCCATGTGATCCACCTGGAAAGCAGATGAGGCTGAGGAAACATCCTGGGAAAACTCCTTTTTAATTTCCCAGGCTTTGTGACAGGCTCTGAAACAGCCACCGCCCCTCGGGTACTGGAGCTGCACCCCTCCATCCCGGGAAAAACCCTCCAAAAGAAGCGACTTCAGTGCCATGAATTTGTCAGGAATCTGCACCAAAGGGTCAGTGCAGGCAGTGCTGCACCTGGAGCTGACACTGTTCCTGCTTTCCTGTTCCCTGCACTCCCTGCTGCCAAAATCTGCCTCATTCCCTGATTTATTTGGGATGCCATTGGCCAAGGACTCCAGTAGCACTTGGGTTGTGTTCCCTTCCTCGAGGAGAGCTGGGAGATCATTTAAAATCTGGCCAGTGGCTGGAAGGATGATGGATGAGCTCTCCAGAAATGAGGATATTTTTAATTAGCAGCAGCAGCGTCATGGAAAACAGCTCATTGTGGATCAGGAGAAAGGATGGAGGCACCTTCAGGAACACACATTTGCTGCTCTGATGGGGCACCTCCCTATCCCTCCAAAACTGCACTGACTTAACGGAGTCAGTTTGAAACACGGGATCTCTTTAGCACAGGGGGAAGGACACACCAAGCCTGAGCCACTCAGGGATGTCAAATCCTCTGGGAAATTTGCTAATACACACCAAAACAAAAGCACAAAAGGCAGATTAAAACCATTTTGGCTCCTGTCAGCAAATCTTCAAATTAAGCTAAACTGGGTTCAGCCTGGGTGGGAACGGCTGCAGCGTGTCTCCATCAGGGGCTCACAATGTTTTATCCAGATTAACTGAATCAACTCAAAAGAAAAACTACTCCTCCAAGATTAACTCCATGTTTCCACCCAACCAGCCAAGGAGGAAGGAACAGTCTGCTGGCACAAATCCCATGGTACCATGGGACCCTCCTGAGCCTGAATACGAGTCATGGGAGAAGGAAGGTTCCTTCCCACCAGGATTACCTGAGCATGAGCCCGTCCCATGGTGTGGCTGGGTGGGATGACCTCCCTGGTGTTTGGGATGTCCCTTCCCCCCTGAGATGTCCCGTCACGGTGGGATGCTCCTCCTTCGGCGAGATGGTCCCACCTTGGTGGGATGTCCATCCCTAGTGTGATGGTCCACCTTTTGGTGATGTATTTCCCCCTTGGTGGAATGTCCATCGCTACTGGGACGCTCCACCTCTTGGTGGGATGTTTCCCCCTTAGTGGAATATCCATCCCCAGTAGGATGCTCCACTCTTTGGTAAGGCGTTCCCCCCTTGGTGGGATGCTCCACCCTTTGGTGGGACATCTTCCGCTGGGTGGGATGCGTGTCCATCCCCAGTGGGATGCTCTGCCCCTTGGTGGGATATTTCCCGTTTGGTGGGATGTTCATGTCCCTGCCCTGGGGGTGGGGCTGGCTCACCTGGATGTTCTTCTCGCAGTCGGTCTGGTGGTGCAGGAGCAGCTCACTCTCCAGCAGGAAGCGCTTCCCGCACTTGTCGCAGATCTGCATCCGGCTGTGGGTGACGTTCATGTGCTTCTCCAGGTACCAGCGGTTGTTGAAGATCCGGGGGCACTTCTTGCAGGGGTAATGCTGCTTCTCCTCCAGCTTCACCTTCTGCCCCAAACCATCCTGTTCCTTTTTCCTCTTCCTCCCTCGCTGGCCTTCTTCTTCCTCCTCCTCCTCCTCTTCCACCTTGGCCATCTCCTGGGACCTGGTTGCCATGGTGGGTTTGGTGGCCTTGGACGCCCGGCCGGCCCTGCGGGGCTGCCCACCCTTTTCCCTTTTCATCTCCGACGCGTCTTCATCGTCATCGTCATCGTCCTCTTCTTCCGTCGTCTCCTCCAGGTCTTCCTCCTCGCTGCGCTCCTCCTCCTCCTCATCGCCCACCTCCGCATCCTCCTCCTCCTCCTCTTCTTCCTCCCCTTCCTCGTTCTCCTCCTCCCCGTCCTCCTCCGTGTCGCGCCCGTCGCCGTCCGGCCGCCCCATCACGGCCGCCTCGCTGGCGGCCGCCTTGCCCTCCGTGCCCTTGGAGACGTTGAGGGTCTGGTTGTTGAGGTTCACCTCCACGATGATCTGCTCCCGGTTGTACGAGCTCTGGCTGTCCAGGTCCTCCTCGGACTCCTCTCCCTCCATCTTACACACGGCGCCGGCCCCGCCGTCCTTCTCCTCCTTGTAGTACTGCTTGGCGGGGCCGGCGGGGAGCGTCGCGCCGCCCGTCCCGTCCTCCACCCGCACCGAGAAGGGGTCGTTGCCCTCCCGGGCGTAGATTTTGGGGTGGGGGGCGTCCACCTCCTGCTTGATCTCGCAGTAGTAGGGCGGGGGCCCCGCGCAGCCCTCGGCGGGCAGGGCCATGTCGGTGGCCAGGCTGAGCGAGCGCGTGTCCAGCAGGTCCTGGCAGGACGACGCGATGTTGTTCATCTGCAGCACGGCGGCCGCGTTCAGCACGTCCTGCACATTGCAGGAGTTGACGAGCAGCTTGGAGGTGTAGATGAAGTTGAGGATCTGCTGGAGGCCCTGCGAGGTGAGGGCCTCCAGGGAGAGCTCCACGCGCTGCAGCTGCTTGTTCTGGGTGAAGAGGGAGTGGAAGAACTGGCTGTAGGCGGCCAGGACCCCCTTGTGCGCCGGGAAGATGCTCTTGTGCTGCACCAGCACGATGTCCACGTCGCACAGGTCCGGCTGAAAGAGGCGCTGCTCGTTCAGTCTGTCCATCAAACACGTGAAGTGGAGGGCTACATCCTCCACCAGAGAGTACTCAGCAGAAGGGTAGTCAGTCGTCTTTTCGACTATCAGCTGTGGGGAGGAAGGAAATAACATCGTTCAACGGGGTTCTTTCCACCCCAGAATCGCCCGCTTGGCAGTGCCACCCATCCCTGGCCGTGCATCCCAAGACAGAGATGCCAACTGAGAAGCTCTGCTGCCATCCCCAGCTTAGAAATGCCAACCAAAACACTCCATCCCCTTCCCCAACTTGGGGATGCCAACCAAAACACTCCATCCCCTTCCCCAGCTTGGGGATGCCAACCAAAACACTCCATCGCCATTCCCGGCTTGGAGGTGCCAACCAAGAATCTCCCCCACCAGCCCCACCTTGGAAATGCCAACCAAAACAGTTTACCAGCAGCCCCAGCCTAGAGGTGTCAACCAAAATGCTCCACCACCAGACCCAGCTTTGGAACACCAAGAAGCTCCACGGCCAGGCCTAGCCCGGAGGTGCCGACTAAGAAGTTCCACCACCAGCTTGAGTCCGGGAGACTCAACTAAGCGGGAAAACCGCACTGATATCCCCTGAACATGGGTAGGGAGGCACCACGGCCACCCCACCTTTGGACACGGAGGTCCAAAGCCAGGCTCAGCTGTCCCCACTCACACAGAGCAGATGTCACACAGGAGAGGGGATGCCTTGACCTCCTGAACCAAACAGAGACCCCAGGGGGACATTTGCCCCATGCAGGAAGCCAATTTTAAGCACCAGCTGAGGTTTAACCCCCTAAATAGAAGGAAATTACGGTTTTGTATCTCCCTGCTTGTACAGATATCTACACGAAACCCACAATCCTCTGATATTTGCTGAATATCCACCAGGGTGATTTATGTGCTTTTTTATGCCCGTGTTCAACCGCCTGGGGAAAGGCACTACCTGGAAAAATTCAAATCAGGGAGCAGCATCCCCAGGCTGGGAAACGCTGGGACTGCCAACCCTCCCCAGGCTGCATTTGCCTGGAATTTAGTTGAGCTCACACATATTTTGCACAGTCCAGGCCACCCCTGGATGTTCATCACCTTTCCTGGTCACACCTGAGCCCCAGGATGGGTTTACCAGCTTCATCCCCAATCCAAGGGCTATCCCATGCCCTAAATCCTGCATCCTGTATTAAAAGCAGATGGGATATGTCTTTTCCCTCTGCTTCCCTTGCTGAACACCCAATTTATGGTTGGAGGGGGATCTGGACGCGTTAATTCCCTCTTTCCCCACCGCTGTGGGATGTGACAAAGGACGTGGTGCAGAACAGCCGCAGAGATGGAGGGTTCAACATCCCAGATTTATCCTGCACCTTCTGCTCCACAAAGAGTTTCTCAGCTCCCACTTTTTCTGGGACAAATGGCAGCTCTTGATCAACACACGAATTCCAGCAAGACACATTTTGTTTGTCTTCTGGAGGTTTTTTTTTGGTTTGTTTTTTTTTTTTTCTGAGAGCCAAAGGCAAAAGCACACACAGACAAAAATGTTTAAATAATAAAAAAGGGTGTTTTCTTCTCTGTTTTTTCGTCGAGGAAAAAAAAAAAAAAAAAGGAAACCCTTCCCCCTCCCTGCCAAAATGTTTCATTTTCACTGGATTTCTGTTCCACCACCGACCCGTCCAACCAACAGGGATGTCAGCTTTGCTTGGTCCTGACAGCCCTGGAAAGCCCAGGGAAAAAACCAGTTCTGCTCCAAATTCTTGGCTCTGCAGCCTGGAGTGGGGCAAAGAGGTATGAAAAGAGGGGGGATTATATAGATTTTATACATATTTATACATG
Organism: Oxyruncus cristatus; assembly: GCA_013399855.1. Taxonomy (NCBI): domain Eukaryota; kingdom Metazoa; phylum Chordata; class Aves; order Passeriformes; family Cotingidae; genus Oxyruncus; species Oxyruncus cristatus. Next base: position 606,984 of record VXAY01004189.1, read on the forward strand.
CATTTTATCTTTTTAATGCTCTATACGTTCATGTTTATATACATTTAAAGTGTTTGTACCTAAAAATACATAAATACGTAAACTCTTTACATGGATATTTGTTACAAAATGCTGCATCCCCAGCTGGAACATCCACCCACCCCCTCCCCTTTCCCGAGTCTAGTCACTGCCAAGGACATTTTGATGAGATCTTGGATGGCTCAGCCCACCCCCCACCCCACAAGACACGCAGAAAATAAATAAAGATACAATAAATATCGAACGCTGAAGAGGCAGCGAGAATTCAGCGGAGCAGTTTGCCAGGTTCTCTCCTGAAAAAATAAATTGGATTCAGGGTTTTCCTGCTGGGATTCATCTCACCTCGATCCCTGTGCGGGATGGGGAGAGGCACAGCAAACGGCCGGGGAGAAATGTGTGCAAAATAAGGGGAATCGGGTCTGCCTCTGCACGGCCCGGCCTGGAAAACAAAAGCCGGGTGTGTTTTTTGTTCGGTTTTGTTTTTGTTGTTTTTTGGGGGGTTTTTTGTTGTTTTTTTTTTTTCCTCCGGGTCGAGGTTTTTTGGCAAAAGGGGCTGATCCCTCACCCAGAGCCGGGCTTTGCCAGGCGGCTCTAATCAGTCCCAGCAGCGGCGAGGACAATGCGTGTCTTGGCCGCGTCCCGCCGGTGACTTCAGCCCGGGCTTGTCAGCGGGAGGCTTTTGCTCTTTATTGCTCTCAGATGCTTTCCGTGAGCTCGCCCGCAGGCAGAGCCCCAGCCAAGACAAGAGGCGCCTGCCGGGGCGAGATCCCGAGAAAGACCCCAACTTGCCCCAAAATACCCCCTGCGGCAGCTCCCGTCCCTGCTGCCTTTCTTGAGCGGAGGAGCCCTGACTAATCGGGATTAATGGGAGGGTTAAATCCGGTGCTCTGCCTCTGGGAAAACAAAAATATTTTTTATAAATATAGATGCATATTCATATTAAAAATGCTTTTATTAAATATATATAGACATTAAAAAAAAATAATCAGAGTTTTGGTCTTTTCCACCGTCACCACCGCGGATGGTTTAGTGCCATGACAACAGGAGGAGCACAGGAGCAGGTCACCCATCCCACCTCCCTCCCCAGTCCGGGGTGCTAACCGAGTGCCTAGAACTGGGGCGAACCCTAAAACCACCGCAGAGCCAACCTCCGAGCGGGGTCTTGGCACCAAAAAACACCCCTTAAAAATTATTAGAAAGCAGCGTGTTCATGAATTGATGTTCCTGAACTCCCCACCCCGAGGGGCCGGCGGCGCCTCCAGCCAGCCCTCCCCGCCCTGACCCTGCCCTCCAGCTCTATTTTAAGTGTTTTCAAGTGATGCTGCCAAAGCCCCATCCCAAAACGGCCACCGGGGCAGGAGGGTGGATGGAGGATGGGGAGGACGCTTGGGGTAAGGGAGGGGGGTTGGATAAGCCCAAACGGTGGGGGATGCAAAGAGAGGATGAGTGATACGGGAATGGTGATCAAAGTGGATGTTGAGCTCCCCAGATCAGGCAGGGCAGCCTCTCTCCAGCAAGTCCACCAAAAATCCTGCTGCAGGAGATGGAGCCCAAACTCCATTTCCACCCACATCCCCACACGTGCCTCAGTTTCCCTAAACAGTCCCAACAACACCTGATCACCTCCCCTGAAAGGTGTCTGTTGCTGGATTTAAATCAATGTACTATGATAAAATGCTATTTTTCTTTACAGGTATTACGAGCCCCATCCCTAAATGTTCCTGCAGCTCCAAACCTTCCCAAGGGACCAGCAGGTCAGGCCACGCTCACATATTTAATTACCCAAATCCGCAGCCCCCCAGAAGACCACCTATGACCTTCACCAGCCCCTCATTTCTCTTTTCTTTCTTTCTTTCTTTCTTTCTTTCTTTCTTTCTTTCTTTCTTTCTTTCTTTCTTTCTTTCTTTCTTTCTTTCTTTCTTTCTTTCTTTCTTTCTTTCTTTCTTTCTTTCTTTCTTTCTTTCTTTCTTTCTTTCTTTCTTTCTTTCTTTCTTTCTTTCTTTCTTTCTTTCTTTCTTTCTTTCTTTCTTTCTTTCTTTCTTTCTTTCTTTCTTTCTTTCTTTCTTTCTTTCTTTCTTTCTTTCTTTCTTTCTTTCTTTCTTTCTTTCTTTCTTTCTTTCTTTCTTTCTTTCTTTCTTTCTTTCTTTCTTTCTTTCTTTCTTTCTTTCTTTCTTTCTTTCTTTCTTTCTTTCTTTCTTTCTTTCTTTCTTTCTTTCTTTCTTTCTTTCTTTCTTTCTTTCTTTCTTTCTTTCTTTCTTTCTTTCTTTCTTTCTTTCTTTCTTTCTTTCTTTCTTTCTTTCTTTCTTTCTTTCTTTCTTTCTTTCTTTCTTTCTTTCTTTCTTTCTTTCTTTCTTTCTTTCTTTCTTTCTTTCTTTCTTTCTTTCTTTCTTTCTTTCTTTCTTTCTTTCTTTCTTTCTTTCTTTCTTTCTTTCTTTCTTTCTTTCTTTCTTTCTTTCTTTCTTTCTTTCTTTCTTTCTTTCTTTCTTTTTCTTTCTCTTTCTTTCTCTCTTTCTCTCTTCCTTTTCTTTCTCTCCTCTCTTTCCACGTCTATTGCCCTCATGACCAGAGCATCAAGGACAATGAGCAACTCTCTCCCAAATTACCACAGGATGGGGGATTTGGGAGCATAAAATGCACATCTGGGCAGTGACAGGCCTTTCCTTCACCCCCAGGCAGAGCAGTTATGACCAACCGCCCATGAAACCGTTTCCACCCAGCCCAAAATCTGAGGATTTCTTTAAGTTTTTCACCCTCAAAACGCCCACGAAAAAAAAGCAATCTGCTTTTCTGTATCATTTCCAACCACCAAAACATTCACCGTTGACCTTCAGTATTAAATTGCATTAAGGAAAAGTGCTTTAATAAGGAGCTGAATACGATGTCAGCACTTGATCCTCAAGAAACCCCGTGTCCTCCTCTTGATTTGGACACAGACACACTTCAGGGTGAAAGAGCTCGGCTGAAACTACTTAATGCCAAGGCTTGACTTTCGCTAAAGAAAGAAATAATGTTAATAAACCTATTTTTACAGATTGATTCAAATGATACAAAGGCGTATCATCAGAAATCCCAGACACTCGTGCTCTCTGTTTTAATCCTCACTCTCCCGCAGTCTGCCGTCTGCTTTCCAGACCCTTGGATGAAACCTTCAGCCCTTTCTCCATAGTTTTGAGGCCAGAGGGGTTTTTTAAGGACAACATGACGCCCGTGTCTTCCCACGACTCCCAAAACCAGGATACACCGAGACGAAGCCGTCCCAAACGAGCAGCGCTGCCCGTGCACATCCCGCTGCCAAACCACCCACTTCTGGACCACGGCCACGCATGGAAAAACATGGCAGAGGGATAAACCACATCCCAACACACCCTACCTTCACTGCTCTGCCCTGCTGCCGCCTCCCTCCCCGGGGATCTCTCCCGTGGGTGCTCCCGGCACGGGACAGTGCCGGGGGTGGGATTTGTTCGCTTCTCCTCCGACCGACCGACGGGTGTTTTCACTTAATTAGGAGAGGGTTGTCCGGAAAAACAAGCAGGAAGGGAAAACAATAGCTCGGCCACAGCCCCGCCTGGCGAGGCGCCGGCCCCGGCACGGCCCCGAGCGCCCACCGCCGGCATCCTGCCCTTGGGATCACCGGGATCGCCGGGATGCTGCACCGGAGCTGCACCGCGCACTCAGCGGGGATGGTCCCATCCCACCTCCGGGAGGCCGGGGGTGACCTTTGGGATGGTGGTGACACCATGTAAAGAGGGGATTTTCCCCTCTGTGTCTAAAATACAGCCATAAACCGGTTACAGCAACAAGGGGAAGGGGCTCAGCGATGCTCCCAGAGCCTCTCCCACCCCAGGGTGTCAGACATCCCAAAAAACACCTCCCGGCCTCTGCACAAGTGAAGAAGAGCATTAGTCCAGCTGTGAGACAGTCAGATGCTTCACAGGCTTTTTTTTATCCCTCCCGTTTGGTTGGTTTTAATTTTTTCTTGATGATACCCAGCGTTTGCAGGCTTTGGCTCAAAGGAGCTTTTCCCAGGAGCAGCCTGGGAAGTTGGCACAGCAGCACCAGGCGCACCAGGACTGTCCTCAGCACAAGGGAAGAGAGGCAAATCCCCCTCCCATTCCTGTCCGCCCAGGGGACATTTCCCTCTGCAAATGAGGGAAAGGTTCATTTGTGTTTCTCCCTCCTGTTGGCGGCGTGGGGAGAGCAGGGGGATGAGGTGGGATGAGCAGGGGGATGAGGTGGGATGAGCAACACGAGGCTTCACTCCCCTGGGAGCAGGCACTGGCTTCTGACAACACAGCCCACAGAGGGTTAATGGCTTGGTGCTTTCTCATTTATTTTACGGGGTTTTTTAAATTTTTAAACCCCACCAGCCTCTCTGGATGGTTTCCTCCTTTTCTTTCACACACCAGGAGCTGCAAAGCCACAATGACATTTCCAAGGATGGATGGACACCAACCCTGCTGTCACCCCCCATCCCCAACCCGGTCCAGTGAGGTGACACAGCTCCTGGGGGATGCCACCATCCCTCTGTCCCACTAAGGGTGACAGCAAGGCAGTGCCAAGCCCTGGGAGTCCATCCCCCCACATGTGAAGTCGAGCACCGTCCCCTTTGCAAGCATGGCCTGTGCTGCAAAAATACTGAGGCTTCAGCAATGCCACATTATTTCCAGCCCAGGACAAATCCCAATCCCTTGGGAAGGCACCAAAGCAGGCTGGATGCACCCATCTGTCTGTCCCTGTCCCTCAGTCAGGGCTGAAAGGGGTTTCTTTGGGCAGCTCAGGCAGACCCAGCACGTGGTGCAGAAGCTCTGCAGGTAATTCCAGAGCTGCGCCAAGCCCGGAGCCGGGTCTGGAGTTAAATCCCGAGGAGACGCTGCTGGATTTGGGCAGAGCAGGTGTCCTCCTGGCACACACAGACAGGACAGCCCGGCCACAGGGTCCCTGCCAGCGCCTGGCACAGCCAGTGACACCCGGCTGATGGAGATGTCCCCGAGCCGCCACCCTGGCACGGGAGCAGGCGGCGGGATGGGATGGGATGGGATGGGATGGGATGGGATGGGATGGGATGGGATGGGATGGGATGGGATGGGATGGGATGGGATGCTTCCCTCCTGCCTGCGGGATGCAGAACCTCCCGCGGAGCCTCTGCCCGGCTGGACGAGCCCGGGGGATCTGCAGACACGCAAAGCCACTGTCCCCCTCCCTCCCCTTCCCGGGAAAAACAGGCGGAGGGAAGATCGAGGGAGGAAACGAGGACAAAACCCAGCTCTGACCTCCCCAGCCGGGCTGGCGGCCAAGTGGCTGCGCCAGGGGCCGGCTCCGAGCGCTGCCCAGCCCGGGGGGGGCCGGGGAGGGGCATCACCCCCCCAGACCCTGCCGNATGTCCCACTGCCGCCGGGAGAGGGGGTGGATGCAGCAGGGCAGGTGATGCTCGAATCCCCCCATGGGTCACAGGACTCCCCCCACCCCTCCCAGGCCCCCCAAATTCGGTGCCAGGAGCAGGGACGGTGCAGCCACCGTGTGGCTTGTGCAGAGCCTGGAGGCATCACAACCCTGAGCCAGAACCACTTCCATGTGCTGCCACACGATGGCCGGGAAGAGGGGGAGATCCCCGGGAAGCAAAGTGGAGGGGTGGATGGATGGAGGGGTGGATGGCTGGATGGATGGATGGGTGGATGGATGGATGGATGGATGGATGGATGGATGGATGGATGGATGGGGGGATGGGTGGATGGATGGATGGATGGGTGGATGGATGGGTGGATGGATGGATGGATGGGTGGAGGGGTGGATGGATGGATGGGTGGATGGAGGGGTGGATGGATGGGTGGAGGGGTGGAGCCTCCTCCCAAGCACTGCTCAATGAGGCTTTCCTCTGGCAGCAGCATCCCCTGCCCAGCACCACGGTTCCCATCCCTGGGGAAGCCACCACGACCTTCCAAGTGGGTCAACAGGAAGATGGGATATGGCACTTCCAAGGTTTGCCTCACACCCAGCCCCCAGCAAACCTACAACCACAGCATTTTCCAACCCCACCCCAGACCACAAAACTGTTCATCGCAGGCAGGGCTTTCCATCCTGGAGCATCCTTTCCAAACCCTGGCACTGACTGCAGGGATGGTCCCATCTCCAGTTCTACTATCCTAATTCCAGCTTTTTGGGAAGCACCAGTTGTGCTCCTCTGGTCCAGCCATAGAACGGCTTGGATTGGATGGGACCTTAAAGATTATCTCATTCCAATCCCTCTGCCATGGGCAGGGACACCTTCCATTAGATCCAGTTGCCCAAATCAAGGATCTGGTTCCACCAGATCCTTCCTACCTCACACTTTAAACATTTTTTATGAACATGCATTAAAATGCCTCGTTTTTATCATGTTTCTTCCAGCAAATCCAGCACCTCAGGGAGCAGAGCTTTAGCTCAGACAGGGTGTCAGCGGCCCTGGCTCCAGGCAAAATACAGAATCGTAAAAATAACAATAATAAAAAGGATAATTTTTTGTAATTAAGTCCTTTGCCCATCATATCTGCACTGCCATGGCCAGTCTTTCCCCATATTCCAAAGCCATCCCAGGTTTCCCCCTCAGGAGAGCCGGATGAACACTGAGGTTGGCCAAAGAAGGGACAGCAGCCCTGAAGGATATGGGGACAAGTCCTCTGTGTCCCCCAAGTGGGAAACCCAGTAGGGCCACCCCTGCCCTGCCCAAACCACTCCAGCAACACAACACAACGTGTTTCCCTCAGAAATAAGAAAGAAAAAATCAGGAGGCGCAGAGCCTGACCCTCAGCTCATCCTCCCCACCAGTTCCTCCAGCCTTACAGGGACCCTTGGGACGCCAGGGGACACCCAGGATGCAAACCACAGGGAGGATCCGGGCACCCCCGTTTTTGGGGCCGGGCAAACGTGGCAGCAGATTGAAAACTTCATCCCTTGCTCTTCCCGGAGCACTCTGTCACGGCCATCAGCACATCCCCACCTACAAAGGCTGAAATGCAGCGGTGTGGGAGAGCCCTCAGCTTCCTCCTCCAGCCGGAGCACGAAGGGAGGACGAGAAAATCAGCAATTCCCCCTAAGCCTTCAAAGACCCTCTGATGTTTCGACACATTCAGTTCAGCTGCAAAAGGTTGGTTTCCTTCCCCCCTCACCCCCCCAATTTTTCCTCCAGCAGAAAAAAAACCCTGCATCTCAAAAATAACCAATATTTAACCAACTCGCGGGCAGCCTCCCGCTTCTCCCTCCCTTTTCCAAAGAAGCCAATTCCAGAGGTGGCAGCGGGTTATTTTTGTGGAGGGGGTGACAAGCCTCTCCCGCAGACGGGAGACGGGAATACAAGGCCGTTTATCTCGCCTGGTAACAACCCAACACGCCGTTAATTCCTCGCAGGGAGAACAAAGCTCCGCCGCGGAGCCAAGGGGACCCCGGCAAAAGCCCCGGAGCGGCGCTTATCCCAACCTGCATCCTCAGGGAAACTCCGTGCTCAGAGCCGGAATGTTTGCACCCAGCGAGATTTCACCACAGATCCAGGTGGGGGAAAGAAAAAACCAAACAAAAAACCAAAAAACCATAGAAAAGAATAAATCCCTTTATCTTTCCAAGGAGGAATTTTTGCTCTGTAAGGCAAATCTTCCTCTGGTTCTTGCTGAGGCCAGGTGTGGAAGGAAAGGTTGAATTCCCAACTTTTCCCTGCCTTCCTTGTAGGGCTGCTGGCTTGAGTGGGCTCTGAGCATCTCCCTCCCCACCTCAGGGAATGAAACACTCCCAAAAACACCCCTGTGTGTCCCCTGGTCCATCAGCATCTCCTCTGGGAGATGGGATGCAGAGGCAGTTCCAGCAGCTGATTCCATGCCAGCAGGAATTTTGCAGGTCAAGTGCGACTGACCAGCACGAACCCAATCCCAATCCCAATCCCAATACCAATACCAATCCCAATCCCAGCCGGTTTACCCCCAGTATCGGAGTCAGGGGGTGCCGAGCCCCATCCCACCATCCCGTCCATCATCTCCTGCGCTGAGCCAGCGTCGTTTCCTTATTTTTTCCAAGCTTGCACTTTCTTCCCCTTCCCGAAAAGCCTCTCGGACGCTTCCCGGGGTGTTACGACGGGCACGGAGCCAGCGCTGGGGCAATCACAGCCCCGCGCTTTTAGGGATGGGGAGGCACCAGGGTACCGGGAACTGCGGTCTGTGGTCACGGCACATCCCAGGGGATTTCCCGTGGATCCTCCCAGCTCGGGCCTGCCCTCGGCAACTNGCCTCGGCCCTCCCCTCCGCACCCCAGAGTACCCCCCACAAACCCCCCCCGGCCGATAAAATAGGTCACTGCCGCGGGCGAGAGCCCCGGCTCCGACGTTTTTATTACTATTCTCGTTATTTTTTTTAAGTGCGGGGATGGAAAATCCCTTTCCCGGCCCGCAGCGGGGTGGGATGCTGCGCCCTCCCTGCGGCCTCGCTCCTCCGGGATGCCGGGGTGCTCCCAAAATCCCCCAGACCCCCGGGAAAAGGGGGGGGGCCACGACTGGAG
>VXAY01004190.1:0-12346 GCA_013399855.1 Oxyruncus cristatus
TATGATTCTATGATTCTATTCAGATTAGAAGAACCTGTAGTTTGATCACTACTTGGCTTGGTCTTAAAATATTAAACCAGTAAAACTTTCACATGTGTTACCCACACTAAACTTCAACATCAGCAGATTCTTCTTAAAAACTTTTCCATTTTAAGCTTAATCATGTTGCAAACTTATTTTCATTTTTTATTAAGGGAAAAAATAGGGGCGGGGGAAGAGAATTAACTTTGTGAGGCAAATCAGAATACTAGTTGACGTAGTAGTATAAATATGTGCTTCTTCTTAGGTAGCTAAGGAAATAAGTTCCAAATGATTGTCATAGTTGAGGTCTGTTAAAGATTCAAATGGAACAATGCAGAGATGTAACCAAGCCGACCAAGTAAATTTTTGCTTATAAAATATGACATTTTCTGGAAAAAGCTTTAGGCATCATCAGGTCTTACCCTTAAAATTTTAAATGACCCCACTACAATAGCAGGCAAGCAAATCCTTTCAAGAATACAATGGGACTAAACCAGCAAATCCTTTCAAGAATACAATGGGACTAAACCAGGCTAACAAAACAAAAGAGAAGGAAGAGAACAGCCCACTGAATCAGGAAATAGGTAACAGTTCTTTAAGCTGAACAGCAGCCTCTCCAGCAAGCTAGAATGTCTTCTACCCAGGCATATATAGCTATCTCATACATACAGCTATCTCCTAGAATAATTTAACATGCTAAAGTTGATTGACACTTTAGTTCACAAACAAAGCTTGGAGCACATTAACCAAATCATTGTTGGTAGCCAAACCACACTAACAAATGCACATTAGCAACAAGCTCTTCTGATACCTACCAATTCCTTTCAGAAAACTCGGCTTAATTAAAAATAAAAATTGTCATGCAATTTCCTTCTTTTCTCCCAACAGCACAGATGTTAATATCTCCTTTTGCTGCCTTTGTGATTTTACTCTCCACTAATGCATTTAAAGCAAAAGTGGAGCCACTCTGTGGGGTTTACCATGTGCTTTCATTTTGTCCAAATTCACGTGAACACCAAGAACCGTCTTTGGGTGTTTTCTTTACGGAACAGTTACACTCCCTTTCTTTCTAAAACACAGCAGACCTTTCCCTGCCACCCATCCCATCTTCCCCCTCTTGCCTCACAAAACCATCAGCTGTAAACAGATCACTTTCATAGTACTAAATTACACATAACCAGCATCTAAAAATAAGGTGTGACCCTGTAATGATTCCAAATGAATCTGCTGTCATCCTCTATTCATCCTTGGAGATGTTAAATCAAAGGTCTCATTTTTTAGGAGAAGGGTCACATGAACTAACATACCTTCATCATGTAGTAGAAAGGGAACCAGGACAGAAAGATATCAGAGAAGAATTCGGCTATACTGAAAACACCATACACAACCCAGTAAGTCAGCCACTGTGTGTCATCATCTTTGTTGGGACTTTCAATGGCCTTGATTCTGCAAGGAAAAAAAAACAGACAAACAAGTAAGCAGAACAGTAGCATCTATAATGTGAATTTTTTATGACTCAGACTTGTTGTTATGTGTAAATCCTCATAACTTAATTACTCTAAGAAAACTAATTAGTATCTGTCATACAGACAATGTGCCCAGATCTTCGAGCAGACAAGCTTCTCCCTATGTCACACTTCAAAAAGAAAAGAAACTCAAGCTGTGGATGATCACAAGACCTGCCTGGCCTTGCCTGTAACTAACAGCGACCACTGAAAGTTCCTCTTTCTCTGACAGTAAGAAAGGAATGATGAATAAGGTTGTTATCTTGAATGAAAAATCCTACAATAGCTTAAATTATCAAAATGGGGTAATCTTGCCTACAGAAGAGGTCTGCACAGTGCCTACCCTTTGGTGCTGCACAACCTGGGGTTCCCAGCATCTACAGGGATACAACACTGTCTTCACTATTCTGTGTTATTTTACAGAATTAGCTCTGATAAATAGCATTTTGAATTTTACTCATATGTACCTACACTAGATTCCTCTTTGAAAAGGTAACTTATCCATAAAATTTGCTCTAAGTCAGTCTACATAAGGAGAGGAGATCAAGGACTACTTATCTGCATCACCAATTGTTTTGATCTAAAAATTAATTCCTACAGGACTTGCAAACTCTGATGTGGACTACGGTATTAAGAACAGGGTGAAGCAACCTCTAGTAAAGTATTGGGCTTCCGGCGTAATGATTTCATGGGCTTTTGTTCTCCAGCTGCTAGGAGAATGCAGTTCAAGTTTATACACTTCTGAAAATCGGGAGCTAAAAGATGCACTTGTGCTCCTTCAGTAGAAGTAGTGAAATGGAGACTCTGGACTCACTAAGTTCCAGATTAGCACTGTAAGAAGTTTTAAAAGGAAATGCTAGCAAATCTAAGCTTGATAATGTGAAGCTTAAGAGTATTAAAAAGCATTTGTCCTCTCCAGTCATGACATAGGATTAAAATCTGTAGACTCATTTTAATGAATTTAGTTTCAATTCTTCTATCACTTATTCCTTTAATATATTTTGTTGCTGAAGCAGCACTGTGGGATATAACAGAGGTGCAAAGTTTTCTGCTAGTTCCCTAAAAAAGGTTGAGAGTCAGGGAGGTTTACAAAACAGAGATAAGAGAGTTGGCTATAAGTCCATTTCCTGGTTTGTGAATTAAGAAACACTGTGGATTCCGTCACTTCCTGGATCTGGAAATAACAGGGGAGGGAGAGGGAGTTGGGGGAAATCATTCATGTGACATGCCTTAAGTTATGGCAAACGCACTGGCAGAATCACCACGTCCAGAGGGAACTGGTACAACTACTGGATTGAGTTACTTTGAAATGCAACACGAGGATCTGATACTAAACTTATACATTATTTCTGCTCGGGTTTGTGGGTGGTCAGCAGTGCCCTGCAGTGGGAAAAGTAGCAGCCCCTGCCATCCCACATCGTGCACAGTAAGGTAATCTTACTGAGGTACAGCACCAGCATGACTGGAAGAACAGGTTTTCCTACTGGGAAACACTCAGTGTTAGGCAACAGGAGTCCAAAGCATTCTCCTCAAAGACAGTGCCAACTTCAGCTGCTCCTGCTCCCACTATAAACCACATCTTTTCTAAGCCCTCTCACCTCTGAAGCATCATAATAACAGTAGGTGAGGGGGCTGTGCAAAAACAAACCACCCTGAAACACCACAGGAATTAAGGAAGACGGCTATTGATCTGTTTCCAAGGTGTGAAACTGTACTTCTGGAGGGAAAGGAAAAGTACAAGGACTTGTAGGGATGTTAAGAAATGTCCTGGTGGATAAACGGAGCAGAGAAAGGAACTAATTGCAAAGTTTCTCAGTATTAAGGAAAACGTGCTGCAGAGATTCACCATGTGAGTTTCTTTAGTTCTGCTGACAATTTCTCCATTAGAGGCATACAGGATAAGGCTTATTTTACCACAATAAGCATGCTACCTGGTGTTTGTGAGAAAATGCTTTGCAGTGAAACTGCCAACAGTCTTGCTCTTTTCTAGTCACCATCTAAAGCCATACATGGATTTAAGGGAGCATTGTCTAATTTTTTTAACATTATTAAAGTCATCTCAGTAGTCATGAAAATCAGTTTTCATAAAAAGAAAAAGCTCAGAATCTCCAATTTTGTGGCAAAGGGCAGATAGCACATCACTTTGTTAATGGTCCACGTTCGTTTATCTTCTCTCCTGTAGAAACAAATGGCCTTTCAGAGTTCCTAAATGCATGCCAGGGGTGTGCTCCCTGTGAATGTTCGCCATCGGCTGCTGTAGTTTCCTTAAGGTATACATGAACAACATGCTTTTATTGTGAGAGTCACAAGCAGCAGTACCACAAGTAGGCAAAAACCCATGTGGTTTAGCGCCAGCTGATGCAGCTCTAAAGCCGCATTTGGTGGTTTTCTCGCACACTGTAGGGAACTGCACATTTCCCTTCCTTGTAAAATGGTCTGATCCAGGTAAGCACCAGGTCAGGTGCAGACCCCTACCACACCCAGCAGGTAACAGTCACATCAGCTCTGGTAGCTATGTCTCCAGTCCCAATCAGGGAGAAAGGGGGGAAGGAAAAGTAGATACAGCAGAATGTCAGTGAATAAAAGTTTTAGCCGAAGTCAAGGAACAGCAACTATTTTATAAATATTTTACTTCTGAATGGAAAATATGTCCCTCAGATGAGACTGTTAGCAGAAATCCAGTGTAACATGTCGCTGTTACTTATGCCCTTTTATTTATCTCCATCCCTTGCTTACAGACTATTTCAATAGTAAGTCACAGAAAATAGTACTTGTCGAAGAGCAAGCAGCAATCTTATGGTGATATATTATGTAGAATATCTGAATATATGATGTATGAATATCTGAACAGATAGGGTGTTTTATCCATTTATAGGTACACTCTTTTGAACATGAGAATCACACCATAAATAAACTGAGTTTTTTAAGTTATTCTACAGGTATTATCTTGGTGTAATGCCCCATACAATTAACCTTAGGAGAGACATCATATATATTACTTCAAGTCAAGAACATTTTCTTCTTCTCCATTTTAAGTCATGAATCAAGTAGCCTGATATTCAAAATGCAACCTTCATCAATAAGTGAAAAGATACAAACCAAGAGGCATTGACACTACATCAAGCTTTAGGATCACCTTCTTAAAAGTTATTTCTACATTGCAAGAGCAATTGAGTCAATCTCATTACTACATAACATTAAGACTTCCTAACAAATGAAGGGCCATCCAAAGCCTATATAGCTTAAATTTAAAAAGAAAAGTGATACCGTCATTTTTTAAAAGTTTTGTCTAATGCTGATTTGACTTAATTCCATGTTACTTATGTGCAGTAATTACATATCACAAAGGATTTTTTATAGTGCTTACACACTAACTATAGAGGACTTAAAGCCTCAAACAACTGTTTACAGTAGTTCTGCACACTGAAGGTAAGAGCAGTCACTAGGAACAGCTTCCAGTATACGGGGTAGTAAATATCACAGCTCAGTTATTTTAAAGACAGAGGCCTGTCCAACAGTGAAAAGGGCCTGCCATGGGCCAGCACTGCAACTTGCACAGACAGATGGAGAGACAAGAAGAGCTTATTTTTCAGCCAGACGTGTTTCCTGATAACCCCTCTAGCTGGTGGTGCCAACCAGGAGGAAAGGGACTGTCAGGTTCTAAAGTAGCCCAGGGTTTCTAGTCACTATGTAGCTACAGTATCAGAGCACAGGCTCAGTTCTGACCTTGTGCATCCTAGAATCAGTCAAACTCAGATCAGGTGTGGTTACTTTATCCTGGTATGTGATAGTAACAGAAACTGGTCTAATTTTAGTAAGTTGCCAAGTTAAGTTCTTTCACTTAAAGCATCTGACTCATTTCAACAAAAAAAAAATCAACTCTTTTCCAAGAAGACAGTGTTACTTCTGAACTAGCTCTGGCATAAAAAAATCATTGCTTACAGTTAATTCATACACATAGTACTCATATGCTAAGTTACGAGTTTGGGGTGGGGGGTTTTATTGAGCTGAGCCCAGATGTGGGAGGCAGAAATAAAGAAATGCCAAACTGTATTGCTGTAGTCCCATGTGAAGTAATCACTCTTATGCCTGCAATTTACAAGGTGTACCTGATGACTCTTGCATAAAGTCAGTCAACAAGCCCGAGAAAAAAAATCAGCCTTCCTTAAACCCAGTGCTCATCTTGTCGTTAGGAAAGACTAGACCTTTTTTGGTCTGCATTTTCCTTCAGTTTTCTAATCAGTGCTATACTGAAGGAGTAGTCAGGCATATTTATCACCCTTTTAGCCAAGCATAACCCTTTTTTTTTTCTGCATTTAACTTAAAAAACCCTGAAACCACCTATACTTCTAGAGCTTATAATTACTGGTCTGCCCCACCTCTTTAGAGCAGGTAATAAAATAATTTACTTCCAGCTATCTACCCAGACCCCCTCCACAGAGTCAACACTCCACTGCACCACAGCCTGGTGCCTCCCTACCATCCTCATTCCAGACTCCTCTTGGCAGGCTGCCTCTGCAACATCTCACATCGTTTCAGTGACACAAGTACCTGTGTATTTGGATTCACTTTATCATTTTGGCTTCTACATTTTTATTCATCAACTAAAAGCCTTTTGTCTTCCATCTTTCCTCTTCCTTCTCACTGTCTGCCATTACAGAGCCATGCACTTACAGATATCGAAAAGATCTTCCTGCCAAAGGCACTTAACACAGCTGCTGCAGTTTAAGTCTAACAGTTCCCTTCTCTCGAAATTTTATGTACCTAGCAGATGGCAGCAGCCAAATTAATGAAGGAGAGCAAGGGGAGTCTTCATGTCCATGCAGGGACAGACATATTTAGAGTACACCAACAAACTTCATGACATAAAAGAAGTTTCTCTCTGCATTTCTTAAAAGGAAACAGACTGAGGCAGCAAAAGCACCACACGTGATTTTGCCCACCAGTGAAGTGAGTCCCACAGCCTACAGGTTAACTCAGCACAAAACTAGATTCCAGGGTGGGGTGGGGAAGCATCAATACTTTTATTTCACTGTTTTCTGTTCATTCTTGTCCCCCTTTCTCCTGGAACAAGTATCTGTAGGGCCAACCAACGAGCCAGCTCCCCAGCTCTGACTCAAGTCAAAATCTGCAGCGGACAAAAAGACGCTCACTTAGGAAAGTTGCAGGCACGAACCTTTGTTAACAACAACCATATCTCTTCTATAGTCTTTTCTCCTGTCCACACGCATCTAAGTTATTCTTCATTGACTATGTGCCTTTGTCCACATGTCTCAGATTGTCTTCTAAGAGGTGGTCAGATCCTTTCACAAGCTGGCATACCTCAAAACAATACCTGTTACTTACTGCAGCTTATCCTCCTTTTCTGCTGTCTCATTCTCAGTGTTTACATTCCTTTACAACCTCAGCTGTAACTGCTTGGATTCAAGTCCTAAGCTTTCTACAGCCCAGCCATTTCCCACAAAAACCAGCTCCCCCAAAACACATTCCCACACACATGCTGGCTCTATTGCTAGGATTCAGATGTGTCAGTGCCTCAATTCAGAGTGGATCCATCAGTATAACAAACATCTTTAAATTTTTAGCCTAAATTTAGATAAGGAAGAAAAATTCAAATCTTCCTACAGCTATCATAATATGAGACTCTGCACCTAACCACTTGCTATCTCTAGAAAAAAAGCAAATAATCTGTCCAAACAACAGCTAAAATGGCTTTTATTTCAAAGAAAGCACTCTAAAACCTAAAAGACAAAAAGCAAGTATGCTTGGAAGAACTACTTTGGCAGAATATTTGACAAAAAAGTCAAATTACACTTTTTAGTGTCTGAGGCTCCATGAAAACTTTAAAGTCATTAAAGAAAACAGCACATATACAGGAGTATTTAGAAATTTTCTGCTTATATTTACACTGGGCATTGTGAATCTGGTTAGATATAACAGCTCTCTCAAACCACATTTATAAAGCAGCAGAGCTTTACTTCTGAACTTTAGCACATCATGCATCATTTTTCATGGAGAAAAAAAGTAAGCATTTGCTGCAAAACTTGTCAAGAGAAAACAAATTTGCTGCCCTGGCTCTCAACAAACGCAGGACTGATTTCATGTTTTCTAAGTAACTGTGACCAAAGAAAAGCAGTGTTCCTGTTTTAAAGGTATGAAAGAAGCAGGGGAACTAGGAGACAGACTCAAGACAACACAACAATATTCAAATTAAGACTTGAATTGACTGTTTACACTTCTATACAATCACTGTAGATTGTTTCCTGCTTATAAAATGCCAAGAAGAACATTAACATAGTAAAAACAGCTTAAGTGAAGTAACAGCATAAAATTAGCCAATGCAGAGAGAGGCATGATTGTACTATACTGCTTTTGTCCCTTGAAGACACTAGTAATAACTTCAGACATTTCACTGCCCAAAGCTATTTTCAACTTTGCAATTTTTAAACCAACCATGACAGCACTTATGAAATTTCCAAACCTTTGCACGCATTTCTTAGTCATCAAAGGCTCCCTTCCTGCTTGCCCTCTAATTTTCTGAGGCAGTTAACCACCACTAGCTATGGGTGGAGTTACAGTTAAACACGCTAGCTCTGGAAAGTTTAGAGAAGCATTGAAAATGCTGGCAGTGGTGTTTACCTACTTGCCAACACTCACTTTTTCCATCTACTAGTCAGATTATTGCCTTGTGCTGAAGTGTTGCTCGTTAGAAGTAAAAACAGTTACTTCTATCATCCGTGGTAGACTTTTCAATGCTGGTCTACTTTTCTACTTTTGGGGACCAAAACTTTTCAATTTTGTTACACAAGAGACTGCAAAACAAATAGTAGATTTCAACTTAAAAGAAATTATTATGTTTCATCACACAGAACTTGCAGAAAATTTTAAGGAATGAGATTAGAGACTGTCTGACTTACTGGGAAACAGCCAGAAAACTACGGCTTAATTTGGCCTACGTTAAGAGACTTAGGTGGGTCCTTGCTGTGACATGCCACAGACTCTGTATTGCTAAAGAAGAAACTCCTCTATGGTAAAACCACTCAAGTCTTACACAAAGAAAGGATGAAGGTGAACAAGGTGGAATGAGGAGGGAAACAGCTGTGCCTGCCAGAAGCTGTATCGGGCATTAAGCAGGGAGTTGCCCCCTCCCCTTGCACTGGCTTTGTGCCACGCTGATGTGAAAGTGGGCAGCAGCGCAGCTGCAGCTGTGCCCCTTCACACCACCTGCTGTCTAACCCAGCAGCTACAGCCTCCAGCGTTTCTTCACTGAATTCCTCACCTGCTGCACAGCACACACTGACAATGAATACAGAGAATGACATAAACGAAAGAAAATAAACTGCAATTACACAAGGCCTGACATGTAGGGACCTGCACACCCACAAAACTGTCCTGGTTTCACATGCAAACAGACAGAAATCTGAGCTGAGTATCCTTCTCAGGGTTTGTTTTGTTTCCAGCATATTTTTTTTCAGGCAGGAATAGAGTTGAACAGTAACTACCACAACCAAGGTAACCCAGAACTGATTTCCCAGTAAAATAGATTTGGAACATGCCAGTGGGCCACCCACCTGGAAGCCTGTTTTAAACAATAGTGAGGACAGGAGAGGATGTCTCTTGCAGAGAACAGGCATCTGTCCCACTCCTTTACAAGTATCATTTCTGCTAAAGAGAAACTGGACCCAGTACTTTGGCCCTGCCCATGGCAGGTGGGCTGGAACTCGATGATCTTTAAGGTTCCTTCCAACCCAAACCAGTCTACAATTTATCATTTCCCAGTTTAAACAATTCAGTCACTGACAATGGAGAAATGATACACTGACCTACTTCACAACAGAGGGAAGTAAGTCATTTGGGGAAAAGTAATCTGCTTTTTCTCTTTCAGTACCTGAGACATTTTAGTCTTGGGTCCACTGTTGAAAGACCTGTGTAAACAACAAACTAACACCCTGCACAATACATTCCATTTACAGCTCCTGACCTCTTCCAGAAACCACAGCTGTCACAGCAAGAGGTATTTGAGGGGATGTATGCAGCTGATGAAAACAGCTGAAAACTTCCAATGCTAGGAAGCAAAATCACCACTGTTAGTTCACATAGTAGGCTCTTCAGCTGCCTTTTCAAAGAGGACAGGCCAAATAGGAGAGAGGAATAAGCAAATCACTGTGGCTAGTGCTCTTTATGCATTGGGTCTCTGTGCCTTACAAGCACAGGGGACAGCACCCTGACTGCAGTACACGATCCAGAGCAGCAAAAACAAAATCAGGTAGAGCAAAATGTGGGAAAACACTCTGTATCAGTTCTGGATTTGGGAGGGAAGGTCTGGGGAGGGGGTTAAGCCCACCTGTGCTGTCAGCAAGCTGCTCCATGGGGTGGAACCTGTCTGCAGGCTGTCACTGAAGGACACTGGCATGAAGCACGTAACATGCATTTTAAATTCGATTTTCACTCAAGATTATAATTTTCTCATAAAATTTCCCATACAATTTTCTCATAAATATTTCAGCAGTAAAAAGGCAGCTGAAGGAAAAACATTACCTGAGCATGAGCTGGAAAAAACAGAACTGGCATTGTATCCACGTGTGTGTTATTCAGCATGTTTTTTTGTTTAAGTAAAATTTGTAGCCAAAGACAATTATCCCATTATTCAAAAAAAAAGAAAGAAAGAAAAAAGGTTAAAAAACAAACATCCCACAGTACTAACATCTGGGAGGTAGCTTTTCACATTAAGACACATTTAAAACCACATTCCAACACGAAAAAGAGTAGACATTCTACAAAAGAATTTTTAAAAAATTTACAGCCTTGAAAGAAAAAAATTGTAACAGAAACTCTATTAATTCATATTTAATTTGCTACTATCTTGCTTCTGCAGTTCTAGGAGCTTGTATTATCAATTTATTAATCATCCCTGCACAGTGCAAGATTTAAGATACAATCCTGAACCAGTTTCAAAAGAAATTTAAAAATTTAAATAGGATTTTCCCAAGTAATTATGTAATTTGCAAAGTGACCTGAGTAGGACATAAAATATTACATAAGCGTAATTCCTACACACCTATTTTAAGGTTTTGAAGCTTTGTTGTCTGATATTTTCACTTTCAGATTTTATTGAAAGAAATACTTTTTGACCAATATTTTCACTAAAAAGTACTTTTTAGAAAACAAAACTTAAGTTGCTCCAGAGTTCTTGGTCTGTGATCTCCTAAATCAGTGAACACTAGAAACTATATATAAAACTGCTGGTTGGTTTTAAGCATCACAACCATAAGATGTTTCAAGAGTCTAAAACTAAGTCAATCTCTTACATCCCTGAAAAAATAAAAGTGAAGGAATCGGGTTTTGAAGTGCCCAGGATCCAATTACAGAGAACATATTTTTAAAAGCTGCTGACTGTATTTAAGTAGTTACATAAAAGGCAAGCGCTGTATTTGAACAATATAGAAGTACAGCTGGGAAGGACTTCCATTTTATGAGTGTATTAGGTTACACACAGAAGGTTTTATTTAGCACATTTCTGCAGTCTTTTGGAACATACTCCACTGTGGTCTTGCTCAACAGGAAAGACATTTTGGTCTAAGAACAATATAATGCATGTAAAAGACTAACACATGTTTTGTTTTGAAGAATATCTAAGGAGACCTTCCTTTGAAAAACGAAGCATTTTAAGGTGTTTTACACTCAAGAGGAGTTACAGTCTTTTCCTTTCCCCACCCTCCGCATTAGCTAGGTGGGTTTGGAGTAAATAGCAATCCTTAGTGCACCTCTGACCCCAGCCCGGTACATTACGCGGTACTTTGTATCAACAGATGCTGGTGCTGCACCAATACCTTCCAGGACACCCGGGAGTGTCCTCAACTCTAAAACATCAGTGCGAGTTTTAGCAAACAGCGTTGCTACAGCGATTCTCCCTCCTATTACCAAGTAAGCAGCCAAGTAAGACCCATCTCACTCTGAAGATGACAAAGCTGTGAACCCAAACCCAAAATATAACGCACTACGGGATCTGTTTATCAAGTGTGGAAAGCACCCAGCATCTCCCATCTGTAATTTACGAGGCAGCCCGCGCCAGACGGAAGAAGCGGAAGAAGTCCTGTCCTTTACTCAGCACCTTGCACCTGAACATCCCAAGGGAAAGGGGATGGGCGAGAAAAACAACCCTTCGGAGCACGGCCCCGGGGATGCCACCCTGGCAGAGTCGGCACCAGCCGCGAGGTACGCGATTTTTGATTTTGCAACACGCGGCAGAGAAGGGCAGGAGTCGCGACACTCACGACACGTAGGCGGGGTAGCCGAAGCCGATGATGTTGCAGAGCAGGGACGCGCCGTATCCCACCACCAGGTACACGGCCACGGCCCCGAGAATGCCTGAGGAGAGAGCAGAGAGCCGTCAGCTCCCGGGCGGGGGGAGCGGGGCGCGGGCAAGGCGCGGCCGGGGTGACCCGTCGGGGCTCACCGATGGCGATGTAGGTGCGGCTGACGCCGGTCTTGGCCTCGATGCGCTCAAGAACGGCGGTCATGCAGTTCTTCTCGTGCAAGAAGCGGTCGAACCTCTGTCGCATCGCCGCTGCCATGGCTGTGGAGATACTGGTGGCGCCGCTCGCCCGCCCTCAGCCGCAGCCCCGCTGCTCCCCGCGGCCCAGCGCAGGCGCCGCCCCGTCCCCGGCCCCCGCCGCCCGGCCCTGTGGCGCCGCGCCCGAGGGCGGTGGCGAGCGCCGGGGAACCATCTTCCGCGGCTGCGAGCCCGCTCCGAGCGCGAAATGGAGTCTGGGGGCGCCGCCCCGCCCGGGCAAAGTGGAACCCTCACCCTCCGTCATTTC
>VXAY01004190.1:30307-68360 GCA_013399855.1 Oxyruncus cristatus
CCTTTTTTTTTTTTTGTCCTTTAGAGAAGCTGACCATGCAGGATTATATATTGGAGGTAAAAAGTTCTTAAAGCAGTGGGATTGTGAAAAAGAGGAACAATCGAGGTGCAAGTAAACCTTGATAGAATTTGAAGAGGTCTTTACTCCCCAAATACTAGTTTTTGCTGTGAATAAGATTTCCATGCATCCAACAGCATGGAGGAGTAGCTAGAGAACTGTCCATAAATATTAATAAATTGCTACGTGAAGATGTAATACAGTTGTTTCAACTTTCATTCCAAGTCTACTGTCTTAGATACATATGAAGGACATATGAAGGACATATGTTACATATTTTTTCTATTTTTGAGCGGACATCTCTGTGCAAAGGCTTGATTTTCCCAGCAGCTGTCATGGATATATGCAAAAAACAGTCATTCCTTCCCTTATGATAATAGGTTCTGAAAGGGTAGCTCTGAATACACACATACGAATTTTATTTGTGTGCTTCTCAGGTGTTTGAAGAAACTGGGTTTGACATAAAAGATTATATCTGCAAAGAAGACTACATTGAGCTGCGAATTAATGATCAGTTAGCACGGTTGTACATCATTCCAGGAGTTCCCAAGAACACAAAATTCAATCCCAAAACTAGAAGGGAAATTCGGGTATGTGTTATCTTGTTTGAATCTATAGGAACCTCATGGAGTTTGATTTTTTTAAAGCCAACAGCCTGTAAAATAATTAAACTGCCAAGCACAATGAATACCTTAAATATTGGATGCCAGTAGCATCTGTGCACTGTTGGGTCATGACAGCTTCTTGCAGTTTAACTGCTAAGACTGATACTTTGCCATCTGTCTGATATCTCCATTCATCATGAGAACAACATCAGAGCATGCTGTCAAACTATAATTCTCCCCTTCTTTTCTTGTATGTGGTGTACGTGTTAATCATTTCATGTTATTTCTACTTAGAGGTGCATATGTAATTATATGTTCTCTCAAGATGTAATTATTAGTTGGTGATATGCAAAAGCCTACATATGAGAAGGAGAAACTAATGATTGTGTTTTCTCTTTCATGGCTAATACTGTCCATATTAAGGAAGAGTGTATTTTAGGAGGAGGTTGGGAAGGGGACAAAAAATGAGAACTATTT
This sequence comes from Oxyruncus cristatus, assembly GCA_013399855.1. NCBI lineage: Eukaryota > Metazoa > Chordata > Aves > Passeriformes > Cotingidae > Oxyruncus > Oxyruncus cristatus. The sequence continues at coordinate 31,447 of VXAY01004190.1, forward strand.
TGGATGGTTTGTGTACCTTTAGGCCTTTAAAAGGTATTGTGAAAGGGAAAGACTCAGGTAGTAGATTTGTTGGAAACTTTGGTCCTGATATCTATAATCTTTGAAGCTGGAATATTTTTCTTGTATGGCAATTCAGTTTAAAACAGCTCTCCCTACAACTCCATGCAGATGATGCCACTGAACAGGGCATCCATCTTTTTAAATAGGAAAAGGAACTTGCAGTTGACTGGACAGGACCTAATTTATTGCGTTAGAGACCTGTTTTTCAAAAACAAAGTAAGATGAAATTTGAGGGTTTTTCAAAAATACAGTAAATATCCCCCTTTGTGGAACAGTGACTGTCTGTGTGGGAATGATGAAGAGTTCTTGTAAAGACAGAGTTTTGAAGCGTTGTCTTCACCTGATCTAATACAACCGGACATGTTGTTACACATAGAAAACTTGTTCAGTTTGTAACTTATTTTCATAACATGCATCTTATCTCGACCTGGGGTTTTGGGGTTAGATTCTGCAATAGGAAGTCCCATATGGGTTCTTTTACGATGACTGTAGTCAGAATTTCTGATTTCCTTCCCCACTGTGCAAAGTATACAGTTTTAATAGTTAAACTGTAGTGTATAAACTGTAACACAAATCCTATCCCATGTTTTTCTCTTTTATAACAAAACCTGAAGCTTACTGCCAAAGTAAATACCCTTTTTTCTGATAATTCTTGAACTGTTGGTGATCTAGGATTGATGGCATTTTAAGTAAAAGTAGTAAGAAGGTTCTAAATTCTCTTACGCAGAATTTAGTTGCTGATTAATACCTTTCATATTTAGGTGTGATGTTTGCAATGAGTATCTGCTGTAACATTTGCTACTCTGTAGTGGCAGTCAGAAGAATTACCCCATTGTTAATTAACCTTTTGTAAAAAACACTGTTGTGGCCCGTTAATTTAAGTCTTCTATGGTAATTTTTTAATTAAGGGAAATAATTGTGGCTCTACACATTTGTAACATTCTGTAAGGCTACAATAGCATGTATTTTTATTTCTTCTTTTTCTAGAATATTGAGTGGTTTTCCATTGACAAATTACCATGCCACAGAAATGACATGACCCCGAAGTCCAAGCTGGGTTTGGCACCTAACAAATTTTTTATGGCAATTCCCTTCATCAGGTATGTTTGAAATGAAGGAAATGCTAGGTCAGGGTCTTTCAGACAACTTTACTTCTTTGGATTTGTTTTAGTAAGTAGATCTTGTTGTACTTCTTGCTCACAGACCATTGAGGGAATGGATTTCCCGAAGGAATGGAGATTCCTCAGATAGTGACAATGGTTTTTCATCTGCAGGGAGCACACCCTGTAAGCCCAACTTGGAAAAAGCTAGGTAAGAACCAGGTCAGTTTAACATCTCTATATCCTTTCTTTAAAACATTGGTCATACAAAGCTGCTTGTCCTTTCTCCTGAGAATTCATGTTCCTGTAATAGAATGGGTTCATAAAAAAAATAAAAGTGCAGGCTTATGTCCTAGGTCTGTAAATAGGATGAGAACCTAATTAATGTTGTGATACACAGGTGTCAGAACTGAGATAATTTCTTGAGTCTTGTTTATGGGAATCAGAAAAAAACAGAAGCTAAACCAAGTTTCACTGCTTCAAGTTCAATGCTTTTGGCACTTCCACAGAGGAAGAATAGGACTCTCTAAACTAGGACTGTAAAGTACTGTCAGAAGTAGCTAGCTAGACAAAACATGTGGGCATCAGAAGAGGAGCAAGTGATGCTGGCTTTAGATTCAGCTGAGAGAAAAGTGGTAGAGCAAACTTTAAAACCTCTAGTCCGTAAGAGAAAGCTCCAATAATTTATGTCAGGTCAGCACCAACGCCGAGAACAGCAGGACAAATGCTGATGTGGACCTGGCCTATTGTCTATGGAGAACAAAGGTTTTCTACCAGCAGGCAAAAAAAAGTTGGGGAAGTGCACTGAGCATTATTAGAGTTTCCATACTAGGTTACTTAAGCTTGTCTTCCAGATTGTTCTCAAAAAGCAAAAATTCTTTCATGTTTGTCTTCTGCTCTCAGTAAGTGTGAAGTTGTGTTGTAAACTCTTTGTTTCTCCTGTACTAGATCCAAACTTCGCTGTAATCAGCAGGTGTTTACAGATGGCTTTTCAGGAGAGCAGTGCACCCACAAGCCAAAACAGCCACAGAAGCCATATAATAATCCTGAGGTGTCTGAAGTTTTGAAAATAAAGGTAGGTCGTTTCTTAGGCAAACATATGCATCTGGACTATTTAAGACAGATGTCTTTGTTCGTAAGGGTTCCTCTCTAGAGTGAAAATAGTGGATTTTATCACTACAGAATGCAAAAACAGAAACATGGGATGGGGAGATACTCTTGAAAATTCTCAGATTTGTCTCACATTAGAGGTGGTGGGTATCAGGTATTGGTTTTGTTGTTTCAGGTATAGATAGTAAATGCTACATGCCTTTTTGGTGTCTTACGAGCACTATTTTGAAATATTTTGGGTGCTCCTAGTACATATGGATGCATGGGAACTCACTGAACTGAATTTATTGTGTAATAATTCTCTAATAGTGCAAGAGAGACTGAGTAACTGCTGATGACTCTGTAAATTGAGTGTATGTTTGGTTAATTTCAGTGTGCTTCAGTTTGTCTACAAAAGAAACTCTTTACATGTTTTGGAGTTATTTGGAGGGAAATTGTAGCTATTAATTATGAACTGTCAGTGCAAAGATGTTCAATGGTGCCATTTAAACTCTTCTCTTTGCTCATTTTGGACTCAATGGCAGAATCAGAGCTTGAGGAACAATGGCAGAAAGCAATATCAAGACACTCCCAGCCAAAAGAAACGAACAAATGGAGTCCACAGTCAAGCAGTTAAGCAAAACCATACCTTGGTAAGAAATGTGCAGTAGCTGTCTAATTAACAGGTTCCAGTAATGCCTCACAGATGTCCAGGCCAATGTCCCGCTGAAAGAAAATAGAGTGCCTACCTATCAAAAGTATATTTGATCAGAGTATTTGATATGTATTTGTAGTTATATGACATTTCTTACCTTGTGTGCATATACATCTGTAGACAGGCATACTAAATTTCAAAGTTTGCATTTGGAAGTAAGTCATTTTAGCTGTTGGAAATACATCAATTTTTTCAGTACACAATCCTGCAGCTTTCCAGGTTCCTGTCATGTAATAACCTACTGTAGTGTGTAGTAATAACTCAGTGTAGTACAGTACATCTCTTATTTATTCCTGTATGATGTATTGTAAGCATCATGGGGTTTTGCTAAGCAACACTTAGATAGAAAGGGGTAGTGGATATGCTTATTATTTCCCTTCTCTCTAGCAAAAATGTTGAGATGCATGCTTGGCTTGGACGCCAGAATCTCATATAATTTTTTAATCATAGAGTAGAACTACAGCAGTTTGTAAATTCCAGTATGGTATTCTTGGCTTGTTACTTTCCCCTTTCCCTTACAGTAACTGTATTTTCCCCCACAGTTCTGCTGGCTGGGAGAAGGCTCACTGGGCTGTATTTCGTTGTATTAATAGAATATGTTTTTGATGCCCTGTTCTTTGTGGCTCTTCAGTACTTTGTTGTGTCTTGTGCAGCAGTGAGCCCCAGTTCTCCATGCAGCTCAGCTGGCTTGTCCAGGCTTTAGTTTTTCTTATTTACAGGCTGTAAGCTAAATTATTCCCATTCTGGCTTGCGGATATTGCTCATTCTCTGTTATTCACGTAAACGTACAGAAACTGTAAACTCTTATCCTGTAAAATTCTCACTGTAGCAAGAAATGGGTAATTATGTTTGAGTCTGAGAGCAGAAGAATGAAAAATCAAAGAATTGACTGCCCAGAAATTTGTATGGATATTAAAAAACCACCATAGTAATCTGTAGGATCTTCATGGAAACAAGCGTAACTGTAAATACGCTGTAGTTACTTTGTAGGCTCTTTACTTTTCTAAATACTTTGCATTTCTAGTTCATTTGCATTTTCATGATTGTCAGTCTTTGGAATTTTGAATATTTTGTGTCCCAGTGATAATGTTCTGACACAATTTGAGGCCAGGGAACTCTTCATTCACAGAGAGTGCCAAGGGCCATGTTTTTTTCCCCTGTATTTGTGTAGTTACAGCAGCATACCTGGAGCTAAAACAACTCTTCCCTGGAGAGGGAAGTTCTAAGTTTGTGTCTCACTTAAAGCATGTTAATTTAGTTGGCAGTAGCGGAGAGTTTGCAAATACATTCCCCTTGCTTTTTTGGAGACAAGCCAGGTGAAGAATGGACTTGTGCATGTGCACAACATCGTGTGCAAGATCCTTTCATCTTAAAACAGTTAGAAAGCACTCAAAATTTTCCCCTGAAGGCCTGCATTTTAAAAATGGTTTGTTGGCGGTTAAAAAGGTTTCATACTTCTGAAAGACTTGCAGACTTGAAGGATGCTTGCTAAAGTAACATGACAGAATTCATGCTGAGTTAAAAGTAAAATAATTCACACATGAGGAGGTGTGTCAAAGCAAATATAACCCGTTTGCCTTTCAGCTGAAGTTTAAACTATACGCCTAAGAATAGAATGCTATCTCTTTGTCAATTGAGTAATGTATGGTTGTTCTCTTAACCAGAAATGTGAAAAAAAGCTTAATCCAAGAAGACTACAAGATAACTTTGAAACAGGCAAGTGGTTGTTTTTCGTTTGGTTTGGTTTTGTTTTTTAAATGAAAAATACAATGTTTCATACTGATTTTGCAATTCTTCTCCTTAATTATTAAGACTATCTGATTATACCACGAGTAAAAAGTAACTGAAAACTGGTTTAGGAAAATAGCATCTGGGTCAATGCAGTGCTGGTAATTGAGTGTTTGTTCAAGGCTTTCTGTCCTGCTAGTAATAAGTTGCAGGAGCGTGCACGCAGTTCTTTATTTACTGCTCAGAAAATAGCGTCATATTTCTTTCCACCTTATTAAAAGTGACTTGCTAACACTATGGTGTGGGTAAAACTGGCCACTGAAAGTGTTCTCAGATTGCAGTGACTTTTAAGATTTATTCTAGCCGCTCTATATCTTGTAAATATTGTTGTTTATCTTCTTCTGTTTATGACCAAAGATGCAGGTTTCGTTATAAATATTAGTTGAATATAAGTTTGAGGTATGGCTTTGTTTTGTTACTGACAGGTTTATTGATAACTACCTGTTTAAAATTTGTTTCATGTTTTTTTTCCTTTAAGCAGAAGCAGCATATGAGATGTGTTGCTCCAGTGAAGATGCACTGCCAGAACATGTAGAGGGACATTCTATGGCATGCAATGGCCATTACAAATTTGCTTTTTCATCAAGAGCTTTCTTGAGTTTCAAGTTCGACCATGATGCCATAATGAAAAGTTTTGACCTCTGACAGCAAACTTAATAGGAATAAATCAGACTTGCCTGTTGCAACTGAGGGGGTTTCTTATCCAGCCTTACTCTTTCTCAGGAGTTTTTTTGTTTTGTTTTGTTCATTTGTTTTTAAATGCAATGCAGGGACTGACTGGTGGTTTGGAAGGGTTTGTTCTCTTTGCAGTATGGGAGTGGCATAGTCAAGTGTTGCACTTTAAATGCAGTATAGCCTTTGTCCACAAAAGTACCTTTCCAATGTTCAGTTCATGTGTTCCTAGCTGTGCATTAGAGGGCATTCATTTAACTTGTGTTTCATTTTTGGTGTTTGTTTTTTTTTTTTTTCATTTTTTATTTTAAGTTTCTGTGTGTTTTGTAGAATGTCATTGACTTTTTTTTTAAACTGTTGGAGTATACCAGCTTGCTAAACTTTTAACTGCTCGGATGTAAATTATTGGACTTTAGTCATTATTTTGTAGTAAATTGCAATATTACGCAGTGGCAATGGAACTAATTCTCAGAGGACTCCTCTGTCCTAGGGATTTTGAAACCAAGTTGCACATTTCAAACCTAGCCTCAGCCTGTCATCATTTCTCTGTACTGATTGCTTGCTCAAAATACCTTCTCTCCTTTACTCTGATAGTTTCTGTTGGTTGGCAATCACTAGTACTTGGAGCCAAATCTGTAACATGTTGACTTCTTGTACCTACTTTTCCTTGGTCTTCAGTAATCATACACAAACTGGGTAGAAGTTAGCCCTTCAAAGTGTCCAGCTTCAACTCTTGTGCGCTGTCCACAGCTGCATGAGAAGAAGTTACAAAGTTCTATGTTACCCTGGTTGCAGCTGCTTTCAAAAGAAAAGCTGAAACTTTGTCTGTGAGAGGTTACTTGTGTAGAATTTATACTGAATGTAAATAAGCCTCTGTAGATCTTGCTGAGGAGGAAGGCAGGTGCATGGATAATAGAGGCATTGTGTGACACTGAACAGCTTAATCAGGCTTCCAGTAACTATTTCAAGGGTGTTCAGTATTGTATTCTGTGCTGTTGTCCTCAGATCTCTTGTGTAGTGTATCTGCTCTGTATATATCCAGTAGTATTGAATTGCACTTGCAGTTAACGTTTAAATGATCTAGCCTCAGTCGATTTCAGTAACAGTGCTTTCTTGGGAAAAACATCAAAGATGGGGTGGGAGTGGAGGGGAGGAACAAAAAAACAGTAAGAGCTGAGGTGATGAACTGTTACATCACCTTCAAGTTAGTGGGTTTTGAGCATGTGCTTTGCAATTGATAGAAATGCACTGAAATAATCTGTCACAGCAGCTTGTGATAGCAAGCGTGTCCCAGATTTAAAAACGGACTTTTCTCTAGAATAGAGGTGATTAATTGGTAACTTCATAGGTTGAATGAACTACACCCTTGTAGTGTATGCTCATGCACTGAGTTTTTATGCAACTCATGCATCATCCAAAACCAAAATCCTGGTCTTCCTTCAACCACCCTACTTCACCTACCCTACTTGATCTGTTATCTAGTGCTTTTCCTCAGAAATAGCTTTAGAACTTTCTCCTGGTTTATTCACCTGCCCTGGCACAGGGTGATTTGGAACTCTAATGCTGTAATAATTTTGGCCATAGGAGTGCTCAACTTCTGTGTTAGTCAACAGGAGAAAGGGACTACAGCATTTCCTCCTTTTAGAGGACAAGAGTTCTGAGGGCCTTGTTTTTCAAGACCAAATTGTGAAATAGCTCAGTCTAGCTTTGACTCACATTTGTGTTTTGTTTTGTTCTGTTTTAAAGTATCCAAAGGCCGTTCAAAGCAGTAAATGATGCAGTAATTGAGAAGGTGGGATAATGCTGGAGGAGGTTATGTTATTCAGCTTCAGGTGAAAACTGATCTTTAGTTACTTCTTTAGTGCTTCTTTAGTTGATTTCCCAGCAAAAGTGCCTTTACTCATGGTGAGGCAGAAGTTTGTATTCGTATCCTGAGGCTGCTACTGCCTGTGGAGTTGACAGGACTCTCCTATGGCATAATTAAATATCAGGCTGTGGAAATCTTTTTATAAATAAGTTGACTTTTCAGATACATTAGTTATAGTTCATTTAGTGCTCTGTGAAATAATGGGGATGTTTATGAAACAGTGAACTTGGAGCATCTGTCATGCGTTTGGGAAGTTCTGTCCCAGACAAGAGGAAGTCTTCAAAACAATGGAAGCATGTCCTATGAATAGGAGATGCTGGCTGCCCTCTGTTAACTGTGTCATTTTTTCTTCTTAGTGAAAGGTTGGTTCACTATAAGAGACACTGGTTGCTTCGTTAAGCAACCCAAAGTGGGGCTTATACATGTCATGATTTTAGTAAATATAGCCTTAATGTGAGTTGCAAATAAATGTGATAAATATGCAATAACTTACTTCTTTGTATAAGGGTACTGTTTCTTGTAGTAGCATTGCTTTCTGCTTTCTCAGTAAGGTCTCTAAAACTATGTAAGTGTGGAGGCATGTGATCTACCCCATGGGTTCCATCAAGCCCTGCACTGTGAATGTTTTGTTTACTTTCTTTGTGTTATTTCACCACCCTTTTATAATTGTATTTCTAAGTTTAGAAGTACCGTTTACATTATCTTCCATAAAACAGTGAAGAAATAGCAAATGACATCTAGGCTTTAGTTCTGTGAGTTATTACTTAATGGGAGCCAGACAGAGAAACAAGTAACTGTTTGCATGTCAGACTCAAGAGCTGGTATCAAGATACTTGAAAAACAGATTATGTCAGTTTGAGAAGGCTTGCATATAAGGGGTTATTAAGATTATGAATGGTCAGTTAATGTTCTTGAAACTAAAGAACTTGTGGAATAAACAAACATTTAATGAACAAACCTACAGATGCGTGGTGCTGGGAATCTAGTATTAGTTTGCAGTTTCCTAATACTACATGAACTCTCTGCTTTAGCATGAGGTTTTTAGCATCTCTCCTTCACAGAATGCTCTGTACTTTTCCCTCAGACTGAAGAGCGTCCTGCCCATTTAAGTGGCATATGTTCTGTGCTGAAGTGCTTCTAACATCAACTCCTTGATGTTCATCCATCATCCAGCTTTTGGAAGTAGCTGTGTCTTGCGTGGTTTGAAGTCTGGCAGCAGTGGTTATGGGAAGAAGAGGGGAAATAGCTTTATTTATTGCACAATCAAAGTATTTTTTCTAACACAATGTAAATTCTTTAGACCAAATTTCCATAAATAGTTTCTAATAAAATTTTGGGCCTAGTCTCTGTTCCAGGCTTCTGTGCTGTGCTCCAACCTTCCTGAATTAGTTTGGTGATTTGAGAACAATACACTGTGTTTTACCTTGATCTACCTGTGGCCATTCTAGATGTAACAGTTCCTTTTAAAAATAAGGCAGGCTTTGGGTCTGACTATTTCTAACATACTTGGTCTCAGATTTTAATTTCAAATAAGTTATTTTTTCCAACCTTTACTTGCTTTTGCACTCATGTCATTCTGGTGTGAAGAGCAAGAGTCTACATTAAAAATCCAAGCTCTGATATCCTGTGGTGCAAGAGAGCACTGCTGCTCCATGGGTGACTGGCTGCCCACTTGTGGGGTCAGTGGGCTCCTTAATCCTCAGATACCTGGGTTTTTTATAAATTCTGAGCAACAGGTTTTTCTTCCAGATGTAAAGTCAGGTGCCTTCATGTTTTAAGTTAGGAGGTTATACTCTTAAATATGCTAGGAAGCTCATAATTATTGAGAATTGATAGAATAGTCTCTCTTGATGATTTCTGTAAATAAACCAATTTTAATTCTTGCACTGTAAATGTTAAATAATCTGGTGCTTATACATGAATTCATAATTTCAAATTGTTTTTGTTATTACGATATTTTAGCTTTTGAAACAACCAAAATTATTTAAGATATGGTAAATTTCTACAAACTAACTGAAGGTGCTTTTTCAGTAAATTAGACTTGGAAATGTCACTATTCTTCCATAATAGGTTTTTGTTCTTATGCATTTATAGCAATAGTGTAGTTCAAGAGTGAAAGTAGGCTAAGTGCTAGTATTTGCACTGTTCTTAATCCTGTATGTAAGCACTGATAGATGCAATAGGATCTGTGCTGTGTGTGCATTTCATTTTCTCATGTAGATTATGAACTTAAAAGGAAGACTGCATAGGTAACAATTACAATGGCAATATTCAAGATTATAGGAGATTCCAGATTAGAAGTAGTACTTTAAAATTAAACGCTTGGGTTTTAACTTGTGTTTTCATTGAAAATGTTAAGTGAGACTTAACTTCTTGTACAGATTCAGCTTTACAGAAGCCCTTATCTTTAAATTGTTCTCAGCTCTGGGATGCTTCTGGGAAGTGTCTTCAAGTCCTCCTTCAATTCTTGCAGGAAAAAAAAGAAAGCTTCCTTTTAAGTAATTATTAACATTTCACAGAATATAGAACGTTTAAATTTGAATAGGCCTAAGAATTTTACTGAAAACGGAGTATTGTGTCATTTTTAAGCATTTATACTGTTGATCAGAAAAACTGGCTTGTTTCCAGTATGGGTTGCAGTTCAGTGCCTTTAAGAAAATGATTACAGCTCATGGAGCATTAATCATTTTAAAAAAAGGCATTTGTAGCTTTTTAAGAATAAAAATCCTGCAAACACAGTTCCCTACAACACACTTCCTGCTGTGAGAAAAAAAACTTGGCAAATTTTTTTAAGCATGTTTGATCAAAATTACTAAACTATGGAAATTAACCATTTGTATGATACTGGTTGGGTACATAGTTTTGTTATGCAGAAAAAGTATGCAAAACTGCATGATCAAGAGCTCTCAGCAAATACTTCTCATGCCTATACTTGCAACAGGATCCTTCAGTAAGGATGTCTGCAAGGCACTGCTGTATGTGGAAGTTGTGCTTCACCCCTGAGGAGCAGTTTAGCTGCATTTGCAAGGCACTTTTAAAATTAAAAAGTGAAACGACTCTACAGAAGAAGGTGGGGACTTGTCCATTAATTGTCATAATAGTGCAGGATCCAGGCTGACTCGGGTATTGCTTCCAAAAAGTAACGTTTTTCAGGGCAGCATTGCATGCCTGGCAGACAACAGGGAGCCAATGTTTTATTATATGGCTCATGCATGAAGGGTTATGTCTTCCTCCTCTTTGTTTAAAGCTCAAGAACTTGATCTGTTTTTCTCACTTGTATGTAAGTGGCACATCAGTGCTAATTAAGTAGAAAGAATGTACAGCTAATAAGGTTAAAATCATTACAGATTTTATTCAATTTCCATTATGTTCTTTTGAAGAAAGTTTGCATTAGTCAACCCTTCAATTGTATTAGGTAAAATCTGTAACTACCTGTAACATCTGCTGTACTGATGATTGTGATTTTGTTATGAATTGATTCAGAAACTGAAGCACACCATTTCAGAGACTATGACTAAGTTGACATTTTCTTCTATATTTTCTCTGTAAAATTAAATCACTTTATAAATAAACTTACTGAAGTATGAATATGAGGACTGCTGGTCATTGTGAAATGTAAAGCTTGTGCTGCTGGTACAGGTTATTCTTTCACTGTAGAATGTTTAGGTGTTGTCTTAAGCCAGTCAGCAGCAGTGATTATACATAATGCCAGGAAAAGAAGTATTATTTTTTAAGGTCAGTGGCAAATGTGGGTAAGGAGCCCATTCAACACAATGGAAAGAAAAAAAAGAATAAAAAGGTGTTGGATGTACTGGAGAAAGGAAGTATGTGAACTTCAGTCAGTGCTTTTAGAGTATTTATGAAAGATTGAGGTTATTTTTTTTCTTTTTTGGTCTATATAACTTGTTATTAAAAGAACTGGATGTGTGGAAACAGTTTCACACGTGCCCTTTTGTTTCTGTAGAGTGTTCACTGAAGCTGTAGAGGGTTTGGGGGAAGTACTAATATGTCAGATCTCAGCTGAGTTCTCACCAGCTTTTCATGGCTCTGTAACAGGAACTTTCCTGACAATGTCACACCATCTCCCTCAGTAACTTAACTTGGACATGAGGTACCTTTGTGTCTAGAATACTTGTAGGTGGCCCCATTAAAAAATAAGATGACAAGTTATGGTAAAACATCTCCAAAGGCAAAGAAACAGCATTAGAAATTTATTCAGAATATAAGAACATTTGTAAAATAAGTATTATAAATGCCTCTGTATAAATAAATGCAGTTTTTACAATTCTATATCAAAGAAACACAAAATAGCTATTTTTACAGCTGCTAGGAAACTAAAAAGTAGCAACACATTTAAAGCTAATTCAGTATGGTGAAAAATTTATAAAGTTACAATGTATGGTGCAGTATTGAAGGAGGAGAAAATCCTAATAAAACCAGAAGAACAATACTGACATGAAGGCAAACTTAGTCACATGTGCTTTGCAATACCTAACAGTACATTCAAGCTGGTGAAGATATACATATAATTTAAAAAAGTGATTTTTTTTTTTTGAACACACTGTGAAATACAAAGTTTCATGCACTCTGGTGACTTAGAAAAATCAAAAAGTCATGAATGGAGTTAGGTTTTGTTGGCAAGAACCACCTATATTTCTTGTTTTACGAACGTATTACTTCTGCAGCATTAGAAGAGTTTAGTTGCTGTGACTCAAGGTGCGTTGCACACTCATGTATCTCGTGTGCTGATATTTCAGAGCTGCATAAACAGAGTTGTTAAGTTTTTTGGCTTTTATTCTCACAGTTGGTGCCATTGTAATGACTACACTGGAACTACAGCAAATTATTAATATTGAAGAGTTTTCACACTAGCACTAAACCTTTTACCACTTTTCTATTGATCTTTTCCAGTGTGCCAACAAATAAATCAGTAGCTGCTTTCTTGGGCAAACTAAGCTGGTGGTCTGGCAAACTGAGGCTGCTGCTGAGGCTGTGTGGTATCAGTGTTTCTTTTTCATCTACAAGCCCTCTGGGAAGAAAATGGCTTACATTTACTGATGATTTATAATTTAAAGCACTTTCAGAGCACAGTTGGCAGGGAGGATACACAGTAAACGCAGTGAAATGGCAGCAGCAAATCTTAACGCCTGAAAAAAACACTTAGGGACAGTTTCAGCTTTTTATACCTCTAAACCCAGGTGCCTGTTCAGCCCCGAGAGGACAGGACTGAGAAGGGACCTCATCCATGTCTGTCAGTGTCTGCAGGGAGGTGTCAGAGGATGGACCAGGCTCTGCTCGGGGGTGCCCAGCAATGGGACAAGAGGCAACAGGCAGAAATTGATCCTGAATATGAGGAACAAATTCTTTCCTGAGCGGGTTACTGAGCACTGGAACAGGTTGACCAGAGGTTGCGAATGCTTCATCCCTGGAAGTGTTCAAGGCCAGGTTGAATGGGGCTTGAAGCAACCTGGTGCAGAGGGAGCTGTCCCACAGCAGGGGAGTTGGAAGAGAATGATCTTTTAAGGTACCTTCCAAATCAAACCATTGTGTGATTCTGTTATTCTAAAAAAAAGAATTTTTTTCTAAAGAAAAAAAAAAGAGAAAAAAAAAAGAAAAGAAAAAAAAAGAAAAGAAAGAAAAAAAAAGAAAAGAAAAAAAAAAAAAGGCAATCCAGTGCAGTAGTTGTTTCTAGTCCTCTTCATTGAAAAGTATTTCACATGGACATTTTGAGATGACCTCAAATCAGAGGGGTGTTTCAGATGCCAGAAGTCAAAAGTGTAACTGCATTTTTGCCACAGTACATAGTGGATATTTTCCTTTGTGTTTCTTCTGAAACAAGTGTGCTCGGCTACAACTGAAGCTTATGGCAAAACCCCACATTCCCATTGGTGAGAAACTTGGCCAAAAAAGGGAAATGCCATAGAAAGCTGCTAAACAAAACCATAAAGGCAGCAGAAGTCAATGTGCCTCCTCCCTCAACAGACTGGTTTGCAAAAATTTCCATTCTCATTGTAAATTAAGTGCAATTATCTTGAGAAAGAGGACTGATCAAAACCAACCCCAGGATGTTACTAACTAAAAATTCTGAAATCAGCATTAACTTGCTGTTGCAATCAATCATGCTGGCTTTGTAGATGAAATATCAGGCTCTAGAGAAGTAGGAATGACTATTTTAAGGAAAAAAGACAACAGCAGCTACAGTAGAAAGAGATGAACACCAACTGCTACAGTTTCAGATGCAACCAAGATGTAACAATAATGCCATACTCTGAACACAGATTCCCATATTTTGGCTGCCTGGCCTAAGCCAACAGTAGACAAAACCAGTTAAAGTCATCTAAAACTACTTCCTTAGTACTAGAAAAGGGAGGAATAAGTCAGAGAAGTTATCATAGTTCTAAATACACTTGTAAAACTGGAGGTGCAACTCAACATGTAAAGCAAAAGGGGTGAATGATTCCTGAAATCAGATGCCCTAGGAAATAAGCATAAAAAAAGCAAAGCAGAGGTGTAACACAGTAGCAAGCTAGCACAGTGAATGGACTCTGGTTTGCCATGTTAAAACACACATGGAAGCTCTTTTACATACTCTTGTCAAAAAGATTCTGAACATAACAGGTGCTATGGTAGACTCCTGTATTTTGACCCCAACAGAAATCAACCTTATCCCCATGATTTGCTTAATGTTTGTTAACAGAATAGGGCAACATTTGCAATTCGGTCAGTTTCATAATACAGTAACATGATGTGACTTAAACAAAAGAAGAAAATGTTAGCAGTAACAAAAGCTAACCTAAGAAGCTATAAGAAGACTTCACCATTCACATTCTGTTTGTGACAGGATATCCATACATCTACACATTTATAGTTTTGTGCCTATGTATTCAATATAAACAGGTACATTCCTAATAAGTACCTTTTTTGGTCAATAAAAGTATTAAAAAAAGACATTCTACCTCTTGATCACAGTAAGCTGTAATAAGCACTACACATGTGACAAAAATGGCCCAGCTTCTTAGAGAAAACCTTGGCTATAGTGTGTTAGCAAGAAAACCCAACTTTTCTACAAAGTAGTTGTGGACACCATGCAAGATAAATACCAGGAGGTCTTCTCCTATCATTTCTTACCCACCCTTGGCTCAGACCATCTACGTGGTGTGGTGTGAAACTCACAGCCTTTAACCCTCTTACAAACTGTAAGAAATAGACCATCATCATGGTTCTCAGAGATGCAACTGTTTTTTTCCCAAATCAACAGGAATTATCCTACCTAATCTGCACTGTGAGCAGCAGTATTCCAAATAGGGTGCAAAAAAGCAAGGCAGCCTGTCATCTCCCCTCTCTGCAGCTGCCCATTTGGTTGGTTTAACCACAAACAGCAAGTCTTTCTTGAGGGTACAATAGGGACTTGTGTGCAGAGGGAGCTCAGGGATTGGGAAAACTCTCAAATGATCTCCAAACAATCGAAATGAAAACCTCTTAAAATTAATTATTTTCCTATATGACACTGTCACCCATGGGACATACATAAAATGGAAGAGAAGCTGTATGAATATAGACATAACGACACAGACAATGGACATAATTATAGCATGATAATTCAGGCACTGCCATTTTACATTATGAAACAGTTCTTAAGGTTAACATTTTTATTATCCCCATGACACCTCTCTGGGATCCCAGAGAAGGTGCTTTAAGTGTGTCAACATTGACAGTCAGAGCTTTTAACGTCTGAAGTTCCCTAAAAGTCAGCCTCCAAAAGAAAGTTGTAATGGCACTAAGCATCCTTTAAAGAGATGCATTTAAAGTGAAGTTTCATTGGTGTGTGGTCTGGAGTTCTCTTCTTCCAGTAAAGCTATTCTTTGTTTGAGCATCCTCACTTGTGTTTCATGTCTCTCCACCATGGCCATCATTTGTGATTCCAGTTTCTTCAGCTTATTTTGATGCTTTTTCTTTGCTTTTTCATAAGCTGCTACCAAGTTACTGTTAAAAACACAAGGCAATACATGATAATTCAAAAAGGCTTGTTCGTAGCAAGTGTTACAAAAAATCCACCCCAAAGTCCCCCTTTCAAGAACTCCATCTATCAGTACCTGACTATCTGTTTGGGTACTGACAATTTTCCTAAAATTTACCAGTGCTTTGAAACGGATTAGATCTAAACCTTATTGATCCAAATCCAGATCAATGCTAATGTCCATCTTTTTTCTGGAGAAAGCACACATCTCCACCAGTAAACTGGTAAAGAAAATATGTAGGTTGCTGATGATCACCTTGCAGAGCACTGTTTGTGAGTCAGGATACCACAACATTAAACATGTAAGGATTTATAAGAACATTGCATGGCCAGAATCTTTTTAGAAAATGCAGGACTGATTTTGTATTTTCCATTTTAAAAAATCACATTTACATTCAGAGGATGGCATGTTGTTCTAATTTATCAGCTGTTGGGTAGGTTCTGTGCCTCCACCTTGAGTGAGTAGGAAAGCTTGAGGTGGATGTTGCTTTTCACCACAAAGGCTTCCACGTATAATTTAAGAAAAACTACATTGTGAATGATAGGTTCCTTGCAGGAAGGCAGCTGCAGTCCACCTTATTCCTAGTCCATCCAAACACAGGGCCAGTAAAATGCCCTGAGTGAAAATACAGTTTGACTGTGATTATCCAAGAGTTCATTAATGAAGAGGCTGGAGCCAAAGAAAGGGAGAAGTTTAAAACAAAGTAACAGATCCATAAATCTGAGTTTTGTTTGTTTCTGTAAGTGCATTTACTAGTAACTCAGTTAAGATTAACCTATTTCCCTCCCTCTGTTCTTAACTATGTAGTTGTCAGTGGCCCACATGGGAGGTTTAATACCTCCCACATCTCTAACTAGAGCCTTAAAGACACAATGTGTGTGAACACAAGGATCATTAAGGTAACACAACTTCTCATTAAGGTAAGGGGAATATCACATTGAATTGCCAGAACTCAGAAAAAAGAAATCAATGGCACGTCCATCCGCTGGTAGATCCTTTACCTGTTTGCCCTTTTAAGGTCATTAACAAATTCTGCAGATTGCTGATGTCTGATCTCACTGCTCTTCGTGAGCCTCTCCAAAGCACTCACTAACTCCTGCACTCTAGCCTTCAGTTTCTTCTCCCTGGATCAGGAAAAAAGGAGGTAGAAAACTATGTTCAAAACAGAAATAACACTTCAGCTTGCAAGTGCATAAACAGTTGTCCTGCCCTGCGTTGACAGGCTGAAAATACTTCCCTTATTACTACTTGGATAACATAGGAGGTAGTTCTTACATTAAACTTTTCCAAAGATTGGTATTTATAACATACATACAGCAAACAAAAATGCAAAAAAAATTCTCTGGTAGATCATAGTCTTGCATGCTTTAAATGACACCAAGAAATAAACACAAAGATATATAAAAAACAGTTTAAGAGTACCTGGAACATGCCACCTACTGTGTCTTGAATGAAACAGCATAGAAATCTACCAAACATACTCAAACATCGTGACAAATTTTAATTAAAAACAGCTATTAAAAATACTTTACTAAACAAATTTCTTTTTACACAGAGAACCACACAATGGTTCGGGTTGGAAGGGACCTCTAAAGGTCATCTAGCCTGACATCTAGCAGGGACATTGTCAAGTAGATGAGGTTGCTCAGGTTGCTCAGAGCCTTATCTGACCTGGCCTTGAGTGTTTCCAGGGATGGGACACGTACCAGCTCTCTGGGCAACCTGTGCCAGTATTTTACCACCCTCTGAGCAATTCCATTGATTTCAGTTACTGCCTCAAATTTACTCAAGTAATTTACATTTGAGTATAAATATAAATACAGTCTGTATTACAGTAACTGACTAGCTTTTGATGGAGCCAGCAAGTCCAGTCCATGTGGCAGTGAGAAAAAGTTAAGAACAGGAGATAAGAGTACAGACAGAAAAGGGCAAGTACAAGAAATACAGAAGAAAGAGCATTTTATTCTATGAAGGACTCTTATTTCTTTCAAACAAGCCAGAGTAGTGAGGCTTAAAATGCTGATATAGTTACTAACACTTACTTGCTAACTATGAATCAAAAGCTAATTATATGAAGTGTGCCAAAATGGAAGCAAGGTACCTTGTAGTGTTTTTACATTACAAGTATCTCTATGAGGAAAAGAAAAAATGAATGAGACAGAAATTCTGAGGAGGAGCAAGCATTATAGCTTGGGGATTAAGCTGGCTTTGAAAAGCATTTCCTAGCATAGGTAAGCATGTGGCATGAGGCAGGTGCTTTTCCCTGGGGAGCTCCCTGCTCAGAGCTGAAGGCTGCCCAGCCCACTCCTACACCGACAGGGCACTGTCACTGTGCTGGTGTGGAGACCAAGGAGCCTTTCCTGTAACCCATCCTCACAGCAGATAGCCCAGAGAAGAAAACCATCAGACGTGGGCGGAAAAAAAAAAAAGGTTTTTAAGAATGACATGGAGCTGGGCTCAACTGGGACACTGATTTTGCAGTATCAGATCTTACACTCAGGAACTTCATGTGTTTGTATGCAGACATTTGTCTGTGCTTTGCTGCCCAGAACCACTTTGCAGTGACTGGCCTCTCCCTCCTGTTTTTGCTGCAGTGCTAAGTGAGTGTGCTGGGTTTCATCTCAGTAACACGACGATTGCTGTCTCCCACACAAGACCACTGGGAATGAACACCCTAAAAGTTTCCCCAGCTCTGAACAGACCACACGGATGCTCCTCGAATCCCAGCTCAGTAGGCTGCACTTCCGAGAGTGGCCTGGATATGGCAGACTTTTATCACCAGACAAGGAGAGCGTCTGGCTTCAGCAGCTACAGAAGGGCTTTCACAAAGTCAGACAGGGAAATATTCCAAGTTAGCAGTTTATCCCAACAGACTCAGACGCTGGTTTACCGGCAAAATTGAAAAGGCCATAAGAGGGGCCTTGTTGATGAAAAATCATCAGTATTCTTTGTAAGTCCTTTCACTGAAGGAAAATGGTCTGTGTTTTCAAATAACACAATCTTTTTCCCTAGCAGTAAAAGCTCACTGCCATCCATCCCAAATATAAATTTCATTTTTTATATCCTATCTTAGCAGCCAGAAAGACTCAGCACAGTCTACAGTCAAAGTCTGTGTCCTGCAAAGAAAACAGGAAAAAAAATCCATTTTTTACTTGCAACAGAACATAAACAAGAAAACATCAGACTTGGCAGAGGCCAGACCTAATGTGTTTGTGGCATGGCACTACTGATACAAAGAACAGGGATGTGTAAATTTGGTGCTTGTCTGCTCCAGAGGTCACCACAGCCAGAGGCTCTGGGAAGGCTCAGTAACACCATGCTCAGCACAGCGACCTGGCATGAACAGCAAGGCCAACAAAATAAACACGCACAGCATTTGGGTGGGCAGAGAGATCTAAAAACCACACGAGGTTGACTTAACATTATGTGCCAGATAAGGTATGGCTCTGAAAACACTGCACGCTTAGGAAAAAACCCTGCAGTACCACAGTTCACTGCAGCTAAAGACCTTAATACACTTGTTGTAACAAAAGCTGTGTGGAAAAGAAACACAGTGGAAAGACTTTGAGGAGCCTGTCATGCACAGTGAAGTTTGCTTACCATGGTGACTGTTATCTGATAAAACAATTATATCACCTTTTGTCTGTTTTGCACTCACACCTTTCAGCCAGTCCTGTTCAGCCTGAACCCAGCTAAACATCAAGCTGTATTTCTTTACTTTTGGTCTATAACATCCTTAATCTTGCTGCTTGTCAAAGACACAGAGACAGCACCCTGGGCCTCCATAAGCTACTAAACTTTCAGATGCTAGATCTGAACAATCTAGCTAAATAGGTAACAGTGGGTAATGCTTCAAATCTATAGATGACTCAAATTTACATTTACACAAGTAAAACACATGTATTCCTTGGGCTTTGAAGTCAGTGAAAACTGCACTAGCTAGTACTGATTCAACCCTTATCTCATGGAAAACAACTCGTATTTTGATTGCACATTCTGAAATATCCCAAAAATCTTCAAAACCCCCAATCCATAGGGATCTACATTTAGACCTTCTGTTCCTGATTTTAAAAATGCCTATCTAAATATCTTCAAGAAATATTTCATAGAACAATTAACACCAGCAGACACAACAGACACAACAGCAACAGTAAAGGCATAGGAAATACCTTGTTTTACTCTTGGAAATGGAGATGCACATGCACCTGGTTAATGACTATTACATGCAAAAAAATATGTAAGGTTTTCCCCATGGTGCTGCACTTTCTCTTTTAGTAGCAGATAAGAGACCTCAGAGCTGTACCACACTGGCTGACCAGCAAATTCTCTGCCCCTTCCTAAAAATGCCATGCCTCACAATGCTAACTGCTCCCACTTCCCTCCATTTCTATCACCAATTATCTCAGTATGGTCAGGAAGAACTGTCCTTATTTCTCTTCAAAACTGATTGCTTGGTTAGGCAGTAAACTGGAGTGATAATGAATCCTGAGCTGCTATTTGTATTCCTTTAACACAGTACAGGGTTAGCTGTCTTTACAGAATTTCTAGCACCACTTCACTGTCCTGATTGCTCTTTTAAATCAGCAGGATATGAAAAATCAGCCACTACAGGTTTAATATGGCAGAATATTTTAAAACAACAGTCATAGTCATATGCAGCATTTTTCCACAATGAGATGTCAAAGCTGCAAACCAGAGAAGGAACTGCATTTTAAGTGACAACCATATGAACATCCTACAACAGGGATCATCATATGGCTGTGGGACAGATTTCTGCTGCCAGTCTTCCAGAGTCCAGAATCCAAACTCACAGGGAAGCTTACACACCAAATTCACATTGCAATTGTGCCCCAGGGCTGTAGAATGAACCTGTATGGATCCCAAGAAAGCATTTATATGTGTATTTTCATGGGAAGAGGGAAGCAGAAGCAAGTATTTTTTCTGAGAAAACAATTTATGTGAGCCCCAAACTCACAAATCTAGCGGACTGCAGAAGTAAGCACAGCTTTTGCTCTCAACAGCTCCTCCTCCAAGTGGCTACTGCAGTTGGAGCTACGGAAAACACAGCCGTGACACCTTGGGTGCAAGGAAATGAGCAAGTATTCCCAGAAGAGGGAATGAGACTATGATCTGAGGGCATGGCTCACTTCCAGCACAAGGGCTCCCTGCTGCAGGGCACTTGAGAAGTCAGCCAGGGAAATCCCTGACTGCTCCTTTTCCACGGAAAAGCTCAGAATAAGTGTATTCAGAGGCTTACAGCCTATGCCAACATCCGCTAAAACAGTATTTTCAGTGAAACACCTAATATGATGGTAATAAAGACTTTTGTTTCGTGTTTTCACAGTCAAAACACTCAGTGGGCAGTCGCTAAGTGGTTTGCAAGGGTTTTTTTGTTTTAGACTTACAGGATGGCTGAATAGGAAGGGGATAACTGGTGTTCTCTGGTTTCAAGGCTACTAATGCAGAGAGTGGGGAATTCTGCCAGAGCCATAAAGGAAACTACGTAACATCAGGCACATTTCTGCAATTTGTGTCAATTTGGCCTCCACACAGTGACAGTGTGTTTGGCACACTGTGTTTGGCACACAGTAATGTAAGCAAGGTCATGAACACCTTGTATTTTCCATCCTGTCTGGGCATTTCCAGACATGTTCAGGTTTCACATGCTAGAAGTCTTCCCAGATTTTCCTGCCCTAACTCATTTCATTGAAAATTCCCCACTGCTGCAAACAGGAAGCTGCTCTTCTCTGGCATGCAAAAAGTTGATTTTTCTGCCCCTGACTTGGAGTGTACCCAGCTAACTCCCCTTCCTGTGAAAGCACCAGCTACCAACCCCTGCCCTGGGGTCAGGAGCGCCACAGCTCCTGCCAAATCTGAAGCAAAAGAAGAACAATGAGCTCTCTCCAAATCAAGAGGTCAGAAAGTTTCCCACAGCCGGGCAGAGGAGTCCTGCCATCCCTGGGGCCATCCTTTTACTGTTCAGGGTGCACTGCCCACCACAAGCAGATCTCTTCAAATCCTGTCTGAGCTGTCAGAATGGCACCACTGGCTTCAGCTCAGCACCTGCCCCTGAGCTCTGCAGACACAAAACCCTGAGGCAGCAGCACCAGCAGCAGCCGGGCAGCCAGTCCAAGAGGACAGAGGCCAGAGGTTTCCTGGGCAAAAGTATTCATGCAGGTGAGGCTGCATCCAGGCACCTGGGGCTTGGGGAGGGGAGTCAGGACAGGTACCTCCTGCTTGGTGGTCCCAAGCTATCTTCATGGTCCCTGCTTGGAAAGGGAGGCACACACTTTCAATCCCACACTTCACTCCTACTCCATTTCCTCACACCCTCCTGTTGTGAACCTGGCATGATCCCTCACTGACTTTTCCAGCTGAACAGGGTGACACATGATTGTTTTTTCTAGGCATTTGACTCCTCTCCTCTCAGGAGATAACAGCTGGACATTTAAAAGGAATGCAGATAAATTCTCTTTTCATCAGCACTTTAAACTAACATTCTACATCAGGCTGGCATGCAGAATCCCCAAGCTAATTCAAATGCATTCTTGCCTCCCTGGTCTGGGTTGGCCTGCTAAAGAAAACAACTAACATATAATAACTTTTCTAAAGAGGCAACAAAGCAATGCCTCACAAATGCCAAGAAGGTATTAAAACCATCCTCTTCAAATGCCATGTCTTCCTGTCTCATCTTCTCAGGATTCACTAGGCTTGAGAACGCCTGTGCTGGCTGCTACCTGTGAAAAGGGCGCCTCTTCTGATCACAGAGAAGATGGAGGGTGCTTTAAGAATACACTTTGCTAGTGTAAAATATTGTACTTCTTTTTTTTTTTTTTTTTTTCTTTTATACTNGCTTAGAGCAGATCTCAAAAACCAGACAGTACCACAGGCATGTGTTACACCACCTGCAGTGGGGAGACAGGCCAGGTGTGGTCCTGGAAACAACAGACTGGCAGCGGAAAGGGAGAACAGCCCTGGAGGGAGACAGCAGCATGCTTGCCACACTCACTGCTCAAACCTCCCACCCAGCTTTGCCAGCTCAGCCTGGAAGCTCTCCAGACCTGGAGCTATTTGGAGCTCCCTGTGATGATTATATCCAAGTGCACAGCAGCTCAGCAGTTCAGATAACCAACCACACAGTGGTAAGGAGAACTACTTATTCCATGTAAAAAGTAGAGAAAAATTACGGCTGTGATGCATGTAAAAAACAAGCTATTGGAGGTACTTCTGAGGGAGCACCTTATATCATCATGAGTCACTTCTCTTCTTGTGAGAAGGTTTCTCTTAGTGGGACTCTCCAGAGGGATTTCCAGAGACAAGTCATACCTCTTGAACTCCTCAGGCAGCCAAGGGAAACCACAGCAGGATACAACACAGTCACAAAAAAGATATCTCTGAAACTTGCAATGACTGCAATCCATGCCAGTGTCCCGCTTTCATATGTCTCAGAGTTGCTTATCTCTTCATTTAATGGATGTCATAATTAAAGGACAGAAATAAGCAAATCCAACTGACAAAAAGAAACTGCAGATGCATCACTAGCTGCACAACAACAACCCCTGCCTCCCTCTCCCATCTTTTATCCACTATGTTCCTTCTGTACTTTGGTCAAGAAAAAAAGAGAATTTTACAAATCAGTGAAAGTCTTAAGAGCAATTCTAAATCTGGATCATTACAATATGATGTGTTTTACGTATTTCTACTTTCATTTCCAAGACACAGCCTGACTGATGGTCAAGATAAGCCTGAATTTCAACTATGCTTCCACAGACTTCTGGATCCTGCTATCACGCAAATAAGGTTGGCCCCTGAAAAAACACCAAGCTGAGATGGCATCACATGAAGTTTATGGAAGCTTAAAGTAAAGGAAGGTGGCTTGATCTATCTCTCACTGACACTGTGTCAGGAAATAGCCACTGTCAAGCCTTGGCACAGCGCTCTTTTGAAATGGTTCCTCTCTGAAAAGAAGTTTGGCATAAAACAAAACTGCAATCTTCAGACATGCATAAGGACCTAAGACTGCAATAAGCATTACTGTGTCTCAACAGACATATATAAGTTATTGCAATAGCATGAATTCTTTGTGTCCTACTAGAAATACCTGCAGCTTCCACTTCCAGAGAGGCAAGACCAAAGCTCTGTGGAAAATGTACTTTTTATCAAGAGCAAAAGAACTGTTTGCCAGTCCTACCGATAACAACTCCTTCGCCATCCCCATGGCAACTTCCTATTAGTAGCATCACTCAATATGTTATCTCTCAGCTTAAAAGTCATCAGACATGGTAAATACATAGCTTCTTTGTTGTCTTGCCAGATGAAAAGTCACTCTTTTGTTATGGAGATACTGAAACGCGTCTAGACGGACACAGTTCATGTAACCCGGCACAGCCATCACAGATCGTAATTTTGTGCCAGAAGATGATGCAGCTCAGGTCTGAACAGTCAGTCTAGTTACAAAGTGTTTCGCCTGCCATGACCCTTACCTAGTGCTGCCAGATCCTTCCTGGCCAATCATTTTAATGCTTATAAATGATTTTCTAAACACATGAACAAAATAGAACCCTACAGGGACAGAAAAGCTATCAGCAATTGGAAATACAAGGAGAGACTGCAGGAGGACCTCAACAGACAAAGCATTTCTAGCAAGGCCTAGGGAGAGGAAGAAGTTTCAGTCCTGTCAGTTTGGCCATTTTTCACAGAATGGAAGAATTTAGTGGAAGAAAACATTAGTTATATATCATCATTATCACCACTCTGCTAATGCAAGATGGAATTCTTCCTGCCTCTCTAAGCCTTTCTACCACCTCTAATGCATTCACCTGCATTAGTGCAAACCCTGGTATGTGCCTACTAAATTACAAACTCACACAAGTCATACACAGCTCTCCCTACCCTGCCACAGCAGAGCAGAACAAAACAGCAAGGAAAATACTGTTTTAAGGTCTCCCCTAGGGAGAGAGTGTGTCACGTGTCTGATTTTGGGGTATTCAACACGATCCTCTCATAAAACTGGCTTCCGGCACAATAATCAAGGGTGTCAGTGCCAGGCCATGAGGCTGCTGGGAACACATTTTTGCCCTCACAAGAATAAAGTATTTCCTTCCAACAAGCTTGTTTACGGATGTGTCAAACCCAAGAAAAAAGAGGCTTCATGTCTATTGAACCACTCCATCATTCCATTAAGGAAAGAGAGAGGGGAAAATAAAACTGTTAAAGACTCTGGCAGAAAGTATTTATGGTTGGTTGGAACAGGCTCTAAATTAGTGAGCTTAGACTGCAATATCAGAAATTTATTAACCTAGATGTAACTTTTACAGCTCAGAACTTGCAGATAATTTACATTTCTACTAGTTAGCATAGCTATCATGAAAAAGAAAAGTGATTTCTGTGAAAAGCTGGTAAGATGGGTTTTAATGCTGAACGCTAGTGTGGGAAAACCTGAGTTGTATTAGAACAAATACATTATGGAACAGCAGATGAAGAGCTGCTCCTGCCTTGAGTTTCTGTTGATTGGCACTACCAATGAAAACTTGTTAAGTGTCACAACATGCTTTTGGATTCCATATTTACAAAAAAATCCAGATCTGCAGAGAGAAGCCAGCCTATCTCTGTGGATGAGACTGTTCTGCTGCATGGTCATTTGCAGACTATGAACAAACAAATGTTTTCAAACTACACCAAAACCCAAACCTTAACTATGTCCTGCTGTTTTATTTGGTTTTCACTCTGCTTCAATTAACTGACAAGAACCTGACAACGTAACAGCAACAGAGGACAGAATGAGAAAGCACCAGAGGGGGGAGCTGCCAGGGCTTTAGTCTCTGTAAAGACAGGATGAGGAGGGGGCAGGAAGCAGGGCTGCTGATTGATAGTACATGCTCTGACAAATAGAAAGACTCAAAAACAAATGGATTTTTGCCCCTATCCTTGCAGCTGTTGTTACCTACACCAGTGTCTACTGCCTGGAGAAACAATAGATAGGGCCAATTGCTGGATGTGTGCACAAATTGTAACCAGCACTGAAACACTCCTAAACAGTGGCAATTCAACACTGCCTCTAGACCACAGAGAGTAATACGCGCTTGCTTCATATCTCCCTCCTGTCCCCCAGCAAACACAGATACCGGGCAAAATATTTTTATTTTGTATTCTGATCCTACTTCTTTGGCAGGTGAGGAGAGTACTCAGGGTAGCCAGCAGGATCTCTCCTGGTTCACACACAGTGTCAGGACTTGTTTTTCCTTACAAGCAGGAAGAGCATTGAGGGATTGGCACATGCTAAGTGCATAGAGTTAAGTTTGCTTCATTCCTAAAGATATCACAACCACCTCAGACCACTCTGCACTGTTTTAGCACTTGCAGAGGAAAATGCACTTCGATTATTTTTGGAACTCTTTAGTGGATCCATGATGGCATAAATTTCATTGTGATATTTGAGAGTCCATTTATCCAGAAGAGCAGTTAAGAACTGCTGGTATATTTTAGGACAGCTGTGGCTAAACAGGGTGCAGTAAGCTTTCTCCAGATGCTAGACAGATCTTGAGAGAAAGCTTCAGGGTAAGGAGGACTAAGCATTCAGCCTGATCTGGCACACTGATTAGGGAGAAAAACACGCTGTCCACACAGCTTGCGGGAACTGTGCTTGAGCCCCACTGGCAGCAGCAATCACATTTAGTACAGTCATATTTCCATTACACTGAGAGTCTTCACAATTTATGTACAGTTTAATCCGATTATTTTTCTTCCCCATTTCTGCCTGACAAACTGTACTTGCGAGGCCCCTGGCTGGAAATCCATGCTAATCAAGTTAAGGCCCAGTAGATAAAGCAAAGTTGTTTTCTCTGTGTTGTCAGCAAACCACATTTCATGACTCTACTCAAGCCTCTGCTAAGGTCATTGACATCTTCTTGAAATCCAGGAGCAAGTAACAAGAGCAGGAAAAAGCTCCATCTTGAGTGAAGACAGAAAATGCTGTTGGAGCAGCTCATACCAGGGCTGCAAATGGGGGTGTGGGGGAGGCCAAAGACTCTCTGCAATGTTTATGTAATTACTTTTTTGATGGGTTTTATCCACCCACACGCAAATGACAGTTTGGATTATTTTTACTGAGGAATTTTGTTTCCTGCATCATGAAAACTAAGCATTCAGCAACTGCCAGACTGCTACGTAAATGCTATGAAATGTATTGATTCTGCAGTGGTAACGATCTTACATTTTTACATAATGCCTTCCAGGCTTAAGTGACCATAGGCACTCTACACATTGCACCTATGGAAAAAGCATCTCAGGAACAAAACACCACAGCTGCCTGAAAGGACATTCTACCATTAAAGAGGATGCAAACACCAGGAAAGCAAAATACACTCTTCCCAGCCTAAATTCTTAGTAGTATTTTGGACAGGTTCTAAATATAAGAACCAGATTAGATATTAGACAGCCATTCTTGGAAAAGGTGGAACAAGTACTGAAACAACTACCAAAAACAGTAAATGTCTTTGTCATGAAGTTTACCACATAGCTGGTGCAGCAAAACCTGCTGCACAAACAAATATCTAGCTAATGTATAACTACTGAAAGCTTAGGCTTAAAACCTGGCTGTTGATAAAAGCAGTTTGTCAAGACATCAATTTTCTCTCCTGTTGGAAAGCTAATGCTTCACACAATGTCAATTGTACTTAAACTGTGGGCTCCACTATACTCAGGAGGAAAATGGAGCACCTGAGTCATCAAAATGCCTGCAATTCCCACTCCTGTAACTCCTACCCAAGTTCTAACCTGTGACCAACCTTCTTAAACAAGGATCACACTGCAAATCTTCACTAAAGGTTTTCTGTATGCAGAAATATTTGTGTCTCACACTCTTGGCTGAAAACAATGTCTAGCAGCCATTTTGAGGGTTTGTTTAATTTCTAAAATTCAACTGAATTCTAGAGAACCCCAAGGAGAATGGAGATAAAGCACTATGTGAAGACTTCCACCAACTAAAGAAAACAGCAAAGAGAGGGTAAGAGCAAAGGCTCAGAACTAAGCCTTGCCCGGGGCCTACAGGACAAGTGGTGTCCCTGGTGATGGAAGCTGCTTACCTCCTGAGTGCGTTTGTCAGCTCAGCAGTCAGTTCACTCTCCGTGTATGGTCTCAGCTCAGCAAGAGTTAATGGTGCTGTAGTGCCATCACTGCATTCCTGAGAAACGAGGAAAGGCCATCCAGTTTGAAACTACTTACCATCTTAACCTGAAAATTCTGAAAACCATTTAGTTAACAGCTACTTGTAAAATGAAGGTGAAATAAACATCACAATATTATAGCAACATGGCAGTGTATCAACATATCAAGAAATGGACTAAATGGATTAACACCTCACAAATCCCCATGAAAGTTTTCTAAACCACCACAGCTCACTGATTTGCAGAATTCTGCTAGTGTGCAAAACTGCTGGTGATTTCCCTATATTTCTTTTGACACCACACTTGAAACAAAAAACTGCTGGGATCAAAAAATTCAGATGATGCATTGCCAGAAACAAGTAAGAAAGACAGTTACACACTAGCTCTGGATTTTGTTTTTGAACACATTAATGAGGGTTATCTGGGGACACAGCACTAAATTAAGAGGACTAAAGTTTTTCCAGGTATCTATTTCTTAATGCAAATTAATACAGTAAATGCAGAAATCTGATTGTTTTACATTATAGTAAGGGGAGAAAAAGCCTTCATTCTCAAATTATTATAAATTGACTTGGAGAAAGAGACTGTCATTACAATGCTCTAACTGCTTCAAAGGAATGAGAGCTAATTTTTTCAAAGTTTGTGTTTGGGGGAGGATGGCATTTTGCTTAGACTCCATCCCTTCCACTGTTTCCACTGAGTGTCAACACGCAAGACACGCATTCAACCACAGCAACTTGTATGTTTGGCAAGACTGGGCTTGTGGTAATCCTCCTCAAAACAGCCTTATTTTAGCCCAGGCTTAACAGCAATTCTGCAAAGTCCTCATAAGTCACAGCACGGAAGGAATCACCTAACAACTGGAGAAGAGAGAAAAAATCTACATATAGACAAAAGAGAAGAACGATTAACATGCTAAAGACTGCTACAGGGAGAGGAGTGGTATAATTTATCATGTTTATGACCTCGGAAACTTAGCCTGCCTCCTGACCTTGCCCAGTTTGTCTTTGCTTCCACTGCTGGTTGAGCTGAGAGACCTCATTCTCTGCTCTTTTTGTTCTTCCACTTCAGACTTCAAGTGCTCAATGTGGACGAGGTAGGCCTGCTCCTGGGCCTCTCGAGTGCTCAGTTTCAATTCCAACGCCTTCTTCTCCTTCTCTAGCAGGTAGAGCTGTGCCTTGAGCTCTGCCATCTCCTCCTGTTGAAGAAACATTATCAGCGTGCTAATCTATGGGACTACATACCTAAAGGAAGAAGAGGTTAAACAAGATTTTCATCCACTCCTATAACCTAGTGTTCTTTTCATGAACACTATCAGCACCCGCATGGCTTTTTATAGTCACCTGGCATATTTGTCAAAAGACTAGTAATCCTGAGTCTGAGTATGATGAGCTGTGCCACCTCTGTATCAGCCTCAGAAAAAAGCTCATAGCAGCTAGTGTGGTACTGAAACTAGACTATCAAGGATCTGAGAGAGTAGCCACAGCTGCTGAAATTTTTTGGTTCTACTTTGCCCTTCAGAAACCACTGTCTTAAATCCAGGAGTGTATTACTTTCCTGTCAAAAACCTCCCTAAATTCCAGATTTCAGCTTCTTGTTGATACATAAGAACTTGTCTCATTAGACTGGAAGGGGTTTGAGGGACTAGGACAGCACACACAGGTCACATATTCCCACCATATAATACCAGCCTCTGTGGTAGAATGAGTTAAGTCAAAAACGGCAACTTGGTATGGCACCATCAGATGTCCATTTTTAATTTCCCTTCTCTAGATAGCCAGAATACCCAAATATACACAACCTAAGTTTGACAAAATTGCACTCAATTATATTCTTCCATAAATATGATCCACAGGCGATGGACACTGGTACTTCACAGAGGGAAACTCAATTCTGAGAGCTCATTCTTGTGTGCAATTCTTCTGCCACTCTGATGTTTATGTTATGTTAAGTAGGCTGTCACCTACTGTAACATAACAACTGCTATTTGGGGACAGATCTCTGTTTTCACATCTGTCTGACAGTGGCTGGGCAGAAGTTTAAGAACAGGGCATGAGTGCAATGACCCTTCTTTCAGGACATGTTCCCAGCCTCCCAGGTAAAGCAGCTGATGGATATCCTGAACCAGAAGGATCTTTGTGTTTGAAAACACTTCAGAAAAGTTTCTACTAAAAAATGCCCAGTTATTTTCTGAACCCAGAAAAACCCAGTATCCACAAAACCATTAAAGAGATAGGACCAAAATATAATTTACATTATGTGCTAAATAACACCATCAAACAAACAGAACAAAACCAAAAAAAGACCCCAACCTAGAATCATGTTCTCATTGCTGAGCTTGCCTTGTCCTAGGTCTCCTCATGGATGACTACTGAGTTAATGCAGACATTTGCTGTATTACCATTCAGTTCTAGACTTGTTCACTGTGTAAACACTTCTGAAAAACAGAAGTTTTTTGTTCTGTGGCCAGCCTAGGAACAAGTCACTATTTTTATTTTTTTTTAAACAAACAAAAAAATATTCTAATTCTTACCTTATCCTTCAAAAATAATGCTCTTTGTATTATAGCCATTATTAACAGAGATTATACAAACACAAATTTAGACTAACTTTTCACGTAGAAGAGAATCTACACTGCTGCCAAAAATTGGATTAAGTGTAAGCAATGCACACAGGTGTATCACAGTTACAACCATCACAGATAATCATCAGCTAATTCAAAATCACCAACAATGCAAAAATAAAATCCATACCTTAAAGCCCCTGGGGCTTGGAAAGGTTTGCATAAGCTTTGAAGTAATTGATTTATTCATCTACTTGTTTGTGAACTGAAGGCTAGAAGCACAACCAGTTTCATTCAATGTGGTTTACACAAATCTAGTTGTTAGGCAAACTTACCATTAATTTCCTTTGTCAACAGTAAATACGTAAATAATACTGATAAATAATGATATGGATATTTAGTTATTGGAGTTGAACTTGATGGTCTGATATACTCAAGTGTATGCATTTAGCTTCTTAAGCCTCTATTTCTAAAGCAATTAATCTATTTAGCCTGCTTAATGAAGGCTGAGAAGTAATTTGAACAGAGTATTTTGACACTTATATGAATAAAAGATACTCTTGATAGAGGGATCATGATTATGACAGATCTTCCCTGGCTGGAAGCTGAAGATAGGCAAATTCAGCCTAAAAATGAGGGACATCTATTTGCTAAAAAAAAAAAAAAAAGTGAATTTAACCACTACAACAATGAATCTGTGGAACTGATTTTTGTCACCACCTAAAATTTTTAACTTATTTTATTTTATTTTAACATATTCAAGCTCAAAATAAATTTGAGGATCAATGGTTAACTTCTTTGTTTATGAAGACAGTAAGTTTAAATCATCATATATGAATTCACCAGTTTGCATCCTGTCCCAGAAGATGTCTCGTGAACTTCCCACATGTTTAGTTTTCTCATGTCAAAACAATGTGACTTGGAAGTAAAGAAGCAAAGACAAAGAAGGGGAAAAAGCAGGGGAAAAGTGGAAAAACTGTCAGCCAGTGTCTTACAGAGGCTTGCAGGGAAGGAACGGTAAGGAAATGTTGAAGTTAAAAATTAAAACTGCAGTTGAGGATAGTGGTATGAACATATACAATCTGTGAGGCAGGGTGGCAACAGCCATGTCTTATATGGGAAAATTCAAGGAGTTTAGGTTTAGTTAGACAGTTAATCTTCACATATGCAGTAATTTTTCCTATGAAAATATGTTTTCTAAAGATAGCATTTAAATTTAATTTCAATTAAAATGCCACCTTTGTATATTTACTACACCCTTTTTCTTCTAATTACAGGTTGCTAGGAAACATCTTGCAGTTTAACACATCTGATTCTTCAGAGTGTGTGCCTAAAGCACAAGTGGCATTTACAAAATGAGACCCTGAAGGAGCAGGTAGCAAGTGGTCACTCTTCCAGATGAATGCAGAACACTGTAACAACCCATAAAAATTCACAAGCTTCAATTATAGCAGTTATTTCAGGACTAATTAATTGAATATTGAGGAATATTTTGTAGTTGGAGACATATTGTAATTCTGAATTTGGGTGAAAACTTGAATGAAAATTGAAAACTTTTGACTCAATATAATTAGAAATACCAAGTAACTTTCAAAATCAACACTTATATTGGATGTGGTCATGTCAGAAGAATAAAACAGCGAAGAACTCTAATGGCAAGAAATCCTAAAAGTCTCTAGTGGCAAGAAACTCTAGAAGTCATGAAAAGTTAGGACTCTGGGAGTATCACAGTACCTAAGGTGGCATCTGCCAGCCTTCAGAGGTAAAACAAACATCAGAGCAGATAAAGGTCATGCTCTAGTTAACTGTATTTTACTACATAAATCTATAAGGGCATGAACTGCTGCAACAAAGGTGAACAACGGGATTCTTTACATTTTCCACAGAGACTGTAGTCTCAAAATACGTTATGAGCAACATTATCACCACCTGTACACAAAGGAGGAAAAATTACCAGTGTAGAAAGCTGAGACTTCTTATCTAGATTAAATCCTTTGAAATGCAGAAATGCTGTAAACCAAGAATTATTTACAGCCATCAGAAGTAATCTCCTTGCTAACTGGGGCATGACAACAACTGACCTCAAAGCAAGACCACTGAATGATGACAAACCACAGAGAGAATATATTTGGAAACATGGTTAATTATTGCTTGAAGCAAAGAATTGGATTTTACAGAAGTACTGGCAGACCACTGTGTCTTACACTCTGGACCAGTAAAAAAATAATAAACATGGCAATGGAGAAACCATCCTCACTCATCATTATTTAATCAATAAAGAAGAACTACTCGTGTAAAGGCATTTTCAGACTGATGTAGAGATCAGTTTTTACTGGGACTCATAAATGGAAGGTACCAAAACATGCAGCAGAGATTCCAATACAGATTCAAGTTTTGGGAAGGCAGCATAGATCTTAAGACCCAGCAGCGCGGAGTAGTTCAGTCCAGCTGTATCATCCTTGCTAAGAATGTGCAAGGGAGGGAAAAAATTAAAAGCTGATACACAATGAAGTCATCTGCAACCCAGATGAGTCCATCTGCTTCAAGTTAAATGAAATACTGTAAGGAAATTTAAATCCTCCATTTGCCTCAGAAATAGGCAGATGCATATGCTATTCTGTATGAGGTACATGTTTCAAACAACAGACAAAAAAAACATACTCAAAAAGCCAATACATCCATGAGTCCTGACTTTGGGTTTGCTAAACATACGAGTGAGGTGTAATGTAGACCAGAGTAACAATCCTGGATGCTAAAAAGGTAACACATTCTCTGGCAACCAAAACACAGAGAGTGTAGCTGTGCTTTTTGTAATGCTTTATGCATAGAAGAAAGGCAGGAGTTTTCAATTTCTGAGCAGAAGATCATGAACCAACAAACGCATTACAAGCTCTGACAAACTTCAGTTTTCACGATGTCTCTTTCAGAAACCTAAGGTGTTCCTGCATTGTGAATTCCAGCAAAGTACAAGAAACTACAATGAATAATAGTACTGACAGTTTTTCTGTACTGGAAAGGACTGAAGGTGACTTCAGCCACCTATGTTGAATGTGTATCTATTCTGTTTGCAATGCACACAACTCAACCAAGAAGAAAGATTTCTTCTTTTAGGGGCAACTCCTGCAGTGAAAACCCAGTGTGATAGGTCCAACCAAAAGTTATGAATGGATGCCATATGTCAAAACCAAGTTAGATGACTGTTAACAAAAGGATTACCAGCACTCCAAACTGGACCAGAAATTATGATATGCAACTGCTGGTCTTTCTGCCAGTTATGGAATGCAAGGGCACTAATCACAAGGGATAGCTCTGCAGTTTGCCTTCACCAATCAATTTAAAGACAGAGGTAAGAATGGTGTACAAGAGATTTCACGGAAGATCTGGACACAAAAGAGGAGAAGGAAGTGTAGTACCTGAAATACACATCTAATTCCAGTACATCTTTCATGCTTTAGTTACGGGGAACTAAATTGTGAATTGGACAAACATATTTAAACAAGTAACATAACTTTGAATCTTATGACAGGTAACAAGCAATTTTTCTTCTGAACTGCAAATAATGAATGCATTATTGCAAAATTATATTTGTTATCATGGAAAAGCAGTACCAGTAAGAATAAAAATCTGTAGCTTTAGAAGTTTATGAAACTATTAGGATTTGCTGTCCCACTTGATACCATCACCTGACATGCCTGCCATTACTACTCTAATATACTACTTGCTAAAATGCAGAAATTAAACTTATTTAAACTTATCCAAACCAGACAAGTTCTGAATGCATACATACAGAGTTGCCTACTTGTATTGCCTTTGATATGTTCCTATGTTTCAGTTCACCTCTCAAAGTCAATACAGAAGACAGACTTAAAATGATATAAGCTCTACACCTGGTTAGGAAAAGTCAGTTTTTCTAGATCACATCTTTAGAATTGGACATATAAACCAGAGTTTTCTCCAAAACCCTGTAACTGAAGTCATTACACATCCTACTCTCTGCTCAGACTCTGAGCTACAGATTGCAACACAGTGCCTAGAACAGATCAGGACTTATGACCAACTGCCAGAGAGCATTAGGGGTGACACCTTCTGACAGACCATTCTTCCTCCCACAGCTATATTAAAAGTAGGTGAATTTGTTCTGCTTCAGTTCCCAAATATTCATGACACACATTTACAAGGTTATAAGTGAAGTAATGAACTGTCTCTTGGGAAGTGCTGTATCATGTTTTTGGTCACCCCTGAGCAACTCAGCTGCCATACCTCTCAAACCTCTCATCTTGTTTGTCAAGGGAGAGCATTCCAAGTTTAGATCCACAGATGAAGTTCCTGCCTAATTCAAAACACACAAAGCTCATCACTGTTAAAGTACTGCCTTCTGTCACTTCGTGACTACTGGATTTTTAGTCCAGATTATGTGTTTCAACAAAGTTACTCTTTATTACTCAGTGATCTCTATTCATGCCTCCCATGTGTGACTGAGCATGTTCTGGAGCACAGGGGCATTGCCAGCAATGTATTTAGCTTCCTGGTTATAAATAAAATACCTTCATTGCCATGAGTTCCTGCATTAGGACTGCATTTTCCAGGTCTAGCCTCTGGCTGTCTCCACGTGGCTTAACGTCATAACTAAGGGGATCAATGTGGATGCTTTCCAGCTCCAGCATTGTCAGTTTCACTGCTGCCCTGTCATTTTTCAACTGCTGGATATAATCCTTCAGCCGCTGCTCATCCTCCTTTGTAAATTCCGTATCACAGCTACTTGCAGTTGAGCTGGTAGTACTGGAAAGAGAAAGAATGGTATTAGAAAAAAACAACATTTGGAACAAAATCTCAATTTTTACATCAAACACTCTCCCAATACTTCACCAACACATCTGAGTCTTACTTAAAAGTTCACAGAAAGGACACACATAGCATGCACTGGACATTGCAATGTTCAGAAGTTGCAGAGAGGTGTGACAAATTCAGAAAAGAAATTAATTCTCTAAGCTGCATGAGAAAATTGAATCGTGCAACAACTTCTCTGCAAAGCCAGATATTTAGTGATGTGTAACTGAATTACTTTTTCTGAAACGGTGTCTTCTGGAAAAAGCCTTTTTTTTAATTAAAAAAAAAAGGCTTCTTAAGATTTCTTAGCAATAACCTTGCACAGCAAGCTTCTCTCTGCTGCTCTGATAATGAGTCTTCATCTTCTTTGGGAAGAAGCATCTGCTAAGAAAGAAGAATCAGCCCAGACCTCATTCATCTCTCCTGATGGCCAGTTATCACCTCAGATATTATAATGGATACTTTCAGGAATCAACCTGAGCAAAACTCCACTAGCAAATGCCAGGAGATAGCATCTTTCAATTCATTTTAAGGTGTACTCCTCAGTATACTGGCATTCCTTCAGGGCTGGAGGATTCTAAAGCCAACTCACAGGTTAGCAGGAATTTTAATAAAAAGTCATAATAAAAGACTTGGTGAATCTTCTCCTATCTACAAGCACCAAAAAAATGTTGGCCCATTACTCTGCCCCACAGATGTTTACACAGAGATTGCAGAAAGGGAGGATAATGGTGCTAAGAATTAGAGCAGTGGTGGCTCAGTGCTGCCCACCCACCTATGTGCATGCCAGTGCTGCAGGGGGCCGAGACTGATACAGCTGTAGCATTCCACGGCTGAATATAGCTGCAATAACACTAAAAGGAAAATAAAATGCCATGTTGTCTCACTCAAAACTGCCTGCTGTCTCCTGAGGTCCTGTAATCAGCTGCCGGGTGAGGGATAAGTCATCCATTAACTGTGCCTGTCTGGAATGCTAGATGATCTCAGTTATCAGCAGGGGAATAAATCACTTTCTGTATCAAATTGCACTGCTGTTTAACATTTTTGTGCTAAGAAAAAAAGTCCCACCCACCACATGCTGTGAGATCCAGGGTGATGTCCTAAAGTACTGTGAATGCGAAAAAGGGGAAGCCTATCAAGATAGTCTTGATTTTTCTCTTTTGGTTCTACTTCAGCTAAAGCCACATTGTTTTTAAATAATTCAAATAATTGCCAATCTTCCTGCAAATTCCAAGCACAGTCTTGGAGAAGATGGAGAATTGGCAGGTCTAAGAAGATTTATCAAAATCATTCACACTCATGAAATACCACATTACAGCTCTTTACTACAGTTCTCTGTCAATTTCACATTATTCTTTCCTTTTCTGAGGGGTAAGAGGTGCCTGCCATAGTTGCCACAACTGTAAATTGGTCTTTACTTTTGTTTTCATTCATTTCCATTTGCAGTGAAGCTAAAACTACTCAGTACCTACCACCTTTATTGAACCTAAGGATAACTCATTGAAGTAGATATTGATATAAAAATTATGAGGATAGACAGTGTGAAAAATAGGTAATTCTGTACTGAAGTCATGTTGCAAGTTTCCTCAGCACCCAAAGACAGCAATTGCACAGCTTTTCTGGATTAAATGTAAAACAGCTGTTGTTGGAGTAAGGACAGCTTTTAAAGTCTACACAGGCTTCAAATCTCAGAGCACAAAGACCTCACCTCAATTTTTGCTTGCAAAGGAAAGAAAACCTAGCTCTCCTGCTGAGAATGAAACCTGAGCAGAAAAATGCTGGAAGTCTATTGTTATGTTGAGCTTGACCTCATACTCACTGGATAGTTACAGATTTTGGCCCCTAAAGACCCACAGCTATGCACATATATTTTAGGGGAATGCAGTCCAAACTGAGGAAGGCAGTCTGGGCTGTTGCCAGGGATACTCAGGCTGCTTTTACTTCAGTCCTGGCTGCCTGCCTGCCTGTCTGCAGCCGAGTTGGCTCCTCTGGTGAATTGCTAGCAAGCTGTTCTTTTTTTTTTTTTTTTTTTTTTTTTTTAAAGGATTTGG
>VXAY01004190.1:68372-80667 GCA_013399855.1 Oxyruncus cristatus
TTTTTTTTTTAAAGGAGTTGAGGGGAGCTTAGTGAGGAACCTGTCTTATCCAGCGCACAAAGGGGTTAGAACCCTCCCTCTCCTCCACAGCATTTAGCAGCAAGCCCCCACCCAGAAGACTGGGAGCAGCTGGGCACAAAGCCCACTGTGGGCTGTTGTAAAAAGGAGGCTGCACGATGAGGGACAGAAAAAACATTGCAGTGTTTCCGATCTCCCATGGCAGCTCTTTGAGGGTTTGTTCCCCCTAAAGCCCCACCACACAGCTCTCCACAGCCATAATGCTAGGCCACTGCTGCTCTGCTTAAGGCAAACTGGTGTGCATATCATCCTGAATTTCAGATATTACCTTCTCTTCTGACAGCAATCAGGACAAAGGAAAACATTTATAGGATAATGCATCCATCCAAAAACCACAGGAAACTGTTGCAAAAGGTGTGCAGTTTCTCATTTCTCCAGTGCGTAGGTAAGAACAGAGAAAGGATCACAATTTCATCACAGCTGGAGGGAATACAACATCAATCTGCTCACTCTCACTGCTATTGTATTCAGAACAAGCAAAGAGAAATACTCTTCACGCTTGCTTCATCCCTTGAGTCTTTTACAATGCTGTCATGCCTGGATGATGTCAAATTAATTTTCATATACAATTTATGGAAAATATGTGGGCTAGTATAACATAACGTACAGTCTTATTTCCTCACATGCATGTGTGTGTATAAAACGCAGTGGAGGGACACAAAGGAGGCTTTCAACAGTGCTTGTCTGTGAGTAATTTCTGTACACTACAAAAATTTGTCCGCAAATCCCTATATAAGCATCATTTTATTTGTTAAAAATCAAGTCAATAAATAAATAAGCAATTCAGCAGCGGATAATACAAAAGTTGATGGAACTAAGATAACTCTTCAGATAACAAACTTGCTTGAATGCCTGCACACAACTTTAAAGAAAGCACTTGGTACACAGTATATACATTGCTTGAGATCTGGAATAGCATAATGCCAAAAGATACTAACTTCCTGAGAAACCAACAAATACTTCAAACAGGCAAATGGCAAACAACCGTCTATTTGGCTAGAATTATAACCTTTGGTAAACCACCCTGCTTCCTTCTGAAACTGCTTCAACAAAGTGATGCACAGATAACACTGAGATATCTCTTTGGATATTTCTAAAGAACTTATTTGCACGCTTCAGCCAAGATAATCTTGTCTCTCAGTGTCTTATCTGAAATCTGAGATAATTCTGACGAGATATATATTCCTACAGTTGACTGAGTGCAGATATTCTGTGACACTGCATAATGCTGAAGAGAACTGCCTTTGCACAGAAGAGATCAGATCTCTCCCTCCATGAATCCAGTTGTAAGCTTGGGCTTGCTAGCGTAGCAGAGAATAAAATACACCTTTTTCAGTCAGTGTTACAACTGGACTCCTTCTCTTTTGGTTCCTTTTAAAGGTGCAATCAGTCAAACCTTGTTGGCAATATATGTTCTATAATTAGCTTCTGTCCATTTAAAATAATTACAACTTCCAACTACACTGCAAACTGATTTCTATTTTCAAAAACTGAATTGGCAACATTATTGTAGTGCTGCTGCCAGTCAAATGAGTTTAGATGCTCTTTCATTGCATTAAATTTATTTTCATTTCAGTTGCTCCCTTTTAGTCTTTAACCACTTGATTCACCAGATGTTTATTCTCAGTTATGTGTTCAGTGATTTGACATTCAGAAACTTGTTTGAAATTTCAAAGCTCAAGATGGGTCAACAATTTCACTGTAAATCCATAGTCTACAGGACTTCTAACAAGAGGAAGAATTACTCATTTGTCACAATTCTCAGCAAAGGATAGTTTTCAACATCCCACTACCTCTTTAGTTGGTTTCAAAGGGAAAAGGTAGCAACATATATCTGCAACTAAAAGCTTGCAACACTAAAACAGCTACGGCAAAAAATCAGTTTTGCAGACTCAAAGTATGTTTGAATCACATATTGTAAAAATATTTTCATTTCAGTGCAGTGGTCCCCAAATGGTGGTTCACACAGCACACAGTGGTGATGTCGGCTTGTTCTGCTCCTCCATTTCATAGAAATTCATAGAATCATAGAATATCCTGAGTTGGAAGGATCATCGAAAGTCCAAACACAAGCCCAACACACAAGACCCACAAGGATCATCTAAGTCCAACACTTAGCCCTGCATACAACAGACCAAAGAATCACATCATGTGCCTGAGAGCACTGTCCGAACGCTTCTTGAACTCTGTCAGGTTTGGTGCTGTGATCACTGCCCTGGGGAGCCTGTACCAGTGCCCAACCACACCCTAAGCGTAAAATCTGGGTAGAGTTCTTTAAGACAAATAAAATCATTAAGCCTCCAGGAACAGCTAGAAATCCACAGTCTGCTTTGCTATCTCTGCTTAGATTGCACTATAATAAAAATGTAAAGGAAATGGAAACCACGAGCATCAAACAACCACAGAGTGCTGGAGGTCTGTGGCAATGGGTGCCTCTCTGGAGTAGCAGAGAGCCGAGTGACAAGAGAGCACACATGAATGAGCTGAGAGAGCTGGTGTCACAGGCAGGATAACTCCAAAAAGTAGGAATAAGGGCCTGGAGAGAAACAAGAAGGATCCAGAATGACAGGGAGACAAAATTTAAAGACAAAATCTTCAATTTTTTAAACTCAAGATAGAGTATTTACTGATAGAGATCCGGTCAGAAGGAACGAAGATTTATATTTTTTGGAGAAGCTGAATTTTCAAAAATATTTTCATTGATTCATGTATGTTTAGGCTAAGACAAAATTACATTTGGCATAGCAGGAGGGGAGAGGGACAACAACATATAAGTGATGATCAGATCAGGGTGCCCATATGACAAATTCCTGACTTCTGTGTGCCATTTCAGTGAGTGACAGAAGCTTTTCCGTCTTATGTTCCACATATATCAAAACAGATAATAAGAGTTACCTTACTCAGTACAGTATCCTGCTCCATGCCAGAAAAAAATAGCCTACAATGATAATGACTCAAGCTAAAACGTCTCTCTTGTGCACATGAACATTTACAGTCACATTTCTACATTTCATGACATAATTTATAGTGATGAAATTTGAAATCCTATGCCACCGTAAACATACTCTGCTGAAACTTTAACTCCTCAGTCCACATGTTACATGTAAATATACACACAGTGCCAGCTGACCAACAAATGTTCATGGTGAACAATGTGCACAGATGCAAATACAGATATCCCCCTCTCTTATCCTCTCCCTCAAAACCCCAAAAATTATATTAAAGCAAGGGCTATAGAGACCATATTTCTACTAAACACTTGCAGTGAAAGACTAAGAGATTAAACACCAGAACAGGAACAACCCCTCCCTGCCTGTAATTCTCCCCTGTCAATACCAGAAACTATCGAAATTGTTTTTCAAGAAAAAAAATATTATGCTTTGACTGCATGCCAGATATGTCACAAGGAAGAGAAACACTGAGGTATTTATGGACAACCAAAAACGGCCCTTTCAAACAACAGAATGGAAAACAAGCTCAGCTTAGGTAGAGATGTTACTACATGTAGCCACATACACCACATTCACATACAGGTGCAGATACAGCATAAAACATGGCAAGTCAAGCACTTGGAACAGCTTTTTGTAATTTCTTTCCAAGGCTAGTTAATGCTTTTGGTACAATAAGCAATCAGCATTTTACCAGCACAGGTGCTGCCACAATAATTTCTACATAAAGATACAGCCTTCTTAGACTGAAAGTGCACCACAAAACTTCTCTGAATAAAACATTAAAATTTACCTCCCATTAGGACTCTGTTCCCTCAGATTACCTTTTTGCTC
Organism: Oxyruncus cristatus; assembly: GCA_013399855.1. NCBI lineage: Eukaryota > Metazoa > Chordata > Aves > Passeriformes > Cotingidae > Oxyruncus > Oxyruncus cristatus. Next base: position 72,233 of record VXAY01004190.1, read on the forward strand.
ACTTTTTAGCTATTCCATGCCAGTCATATGGCAGGAAATTAGAACCTTTGGAGGAGGCATCAGAAAGAAGAGGAAATGATATAGTACTAAAATAAACTTTTGAAGTGTCAAAAAAATGACAGCATTTGAATAAAGAACTGGCTCAAAAACTGAATTAAAATGGAGTTTCAGAGTGAATCTAAGAAACCAAAATAACACTTACAAAGAAAAATGTTCATCTATATTTATCCAGGACGCTTGCCAAATTTGTATCCATACATAAGCACACAGAGTACAATTACACCACTGGCAGGCAAAAACTCAAAATGAAGCTGCTGGCAGATACATTTGAACCAGAACACTCTTGCAATAATAGCTCATCTAAGTTTCATTATTTTATACGTCTTCAGAGAAACTGCAATATTCAGTCTTTCCAGGAGGGACTCCGTCTGTTCCACTTCATGTGTGAAAAGAACAGCATGGGAAGGAATAATTTGGAGGGGGGGCAAAAGGTAATGAGAAGGGAGAGGAGATGGTTTAAAACAAAATGGGTACACTTGCAACGTTTAAAAAAACAATTCTTGAGCACTCCAAAATGCCAGTGGAAGCCAGTGGTTCTCTGTATGTCCGTGCTGTCTGCACACAATAGATATGGGTAAGAAGTACATGATTTGAGTTCCAACCAAACTGCCACGAAGTCAGTGAAGTAAAACAAATGTTTTGACCTTTATGAGGAAGATCAAAGTCCAGAGTCACCCACTTGCAACAAATTTACACAAAACCCTTCTTGTCTGGGGTTGCTCAAAGTCTAAAGACAATCAGACCACTGAGGCATGGTGACTTACAAATCAAAGCACAGAAACTGAGCGACTGAGGTGAGGGAGGCAGATCAGCAAATACAATACCACATAACTTCTGATACGAAATCAAACACTTGGGGACTAGGAGAGCAGAGGAGCTGCAGTTACCTTGTGTGGCTGTTGGATGAGAGACTCTCCCAGGGCTGCACGCTGCAGCCAGTGACTGCATAGGCTCCCCCGCAGCTCCCATCTAGTTTCATCAGCAAGGCTTTTGCTGCATTCTCAGCTGTCTTCCTGCAGTCATGAGCTCTCTTAAGCATCTGTGTGATGTTTTCATCACCTGTCTGGTCCCCTATTTTTCAAGCAAAAAATCTGTTTCAGAGCTTTGAGGAAGGTGATAGAAGTTTATACCAAAACTATGAAAATACATTACCAATATGTGAGGTAAAAGCAACTTCACTTCTGTGGTAACTGGGCTACGAACCTGGAATGCACCTCTGTCCCAGTCACCAGCTCCAGCTATTTGCTGTTTCCTGTACATGTCTTAAATGATGCATTATTTTAATCAGCTTGTCTGTTTGTAAGGGTGTGCACTGTGCATTAAGCTTAGATGTTCAAATTATTAACACACTGAAAAAGCCTCAGACTAAATGACTACTCTTGCTCCAATCAGTCCAGTGCTGTTCCACAGTGTGGCACCTTGACCTCAAGCCTAATGGCTTGCCAGAACACCTTCTTACAGGTTATCTTCCCAGCCGTAAAAATCGCCCTACTGCCTAAAAGCAGCCTTTCAGAGTTTACAGCCATGCATACCAAGCCAAAAGAAAACTAGCACTGGTGTTTATTAATTCGGTATAATTTCCAGTGGTTATACAGCATCTATGCAGCTGGTAAGATATCCCTTCAGCAGAAGCAGGACTGATACCACCACTGTCACTACTCCTACAGTCCTCTAGCTGCAGTCAGGTCATTAAAGTAAGACACAGAAAACCTACAAATATATTTGTAAATTAAAGCTACAATATATTCATATTTCACCAAACACAATCCAAATATGTCAGATATAAAAACCCCCACTTTGCTCTATGTCAGATTTTCATTTCATCCTTGTTCAAGTCAAAGACCAATTACCCATACTTCACACTTGCTAAGTGAAGTGCATGCACCAGAAAGAACATTTATGAGGAAGAAAGGAAGGGCAAATGTTAAGAGCAGCTGGATATGCTCAGATCTAAGTGATGCAACTCCCATGAATTTTCCACTCACAGATGTTGATATAAAACTTGACTGATCTTCAACCCAAAAATCTGTTATTTTATCTAGGTGTGTTAATCAAATTCCATGGTGAAGTAAAGGTACAGAAACCATACACAACTTCCTCCAAGCTGTGTTATGTAATGGGAAATTTGCACTATTTCTTTCTCAGGCCTGTAACTGGTAAGACCATAATTAAGAGCTGTAGACAGACACCTACACAAAAACTAAACTACAGTCTCTTTCATAAAATGCATGTCAGATGAAACCGTACTGAAACCCAAAGTATTTCTCCCTTCAAAAATTTCTTTTTGCCTCCTACATGAACAGAAAACCCAAGACTAAATTTACTTTTGCTGCTCACTGATATCCGCCAGCACAGAAAAGACCCCCAGTGCACTGTGGAAAAGAATGACCAGAGCTTGGAAGAAAAGGGGAAAAAAATCTCAGACATCCCCTTTACTTTTTGGTGCACTGCACATGCTGCACAGGAGAAACAGGTATACAAAGGCCTGCATTGAGCACTGGGGGAGATACAAAATAAGGGGTGTGGAGAGCAGCACAGCAACTGCAGGCTGAGTGCATCCAGTCATCTGAAACAAGAGGCTGACCATGTCAGTCCTGTGGCTCTAAAACCAGATGGTCACTCTGTCTCTAAAAGTTTTCCATTGACATTTCAGTGATTCCTGAGAAGCTACTGCCATTAACACACTGGGCAGTTACTATGCCTCAGCACAGCATGAAGGGTTATTCTTCTCTCTCTGAAGGTTTCCCTTCTTACTGCTTTAAGATTATTATGGCTGCTTTCTCGTATCAGTGGAAGGAATGGGACTATGGCATCCAGATTTAACTTTCATCGTGTAAACACGTCTATCAGAAAAGTGGAGCCAGCAGCAATGTCAAGCTCCACACACTTCTGAACTGTACTGTACCTATGATAGTGGCTTGTTCCATTTCTTATCAAGCAGCATATTAGAAAACAGCACTTAGCCACAAGATTAACTAACCACAAAATAAGAGAAATCTAGAACATACAGGCTAATATCCCTAACAGTAGAGTAAAACAGAAGATAGAACATTTAAAAATTTCAGAGCAAAGGTAAAATGGGCGGGGTGTGAAAAATTACAGCTTTTTTATTTTTTATTTGTAATTACTCAATGCTACCATAGTACTGTCTTAATCCCATTTTTTCATAAACTATACTCAGTTTCTGGACGGTCAGTCTTACTGGTTCAAACAGAATCCGCACTTGCAGTTACCACAGCTGTGTGGCCCTAAGCCACATACGCTCACAAGTATTGTTTAATTATTCCATTCTGCACAGTTGCATGCCTGTAGCAGTCTCACCCCTGCTAGGCATCCCCTTGTCATAGCATCCACTGGTGAATTTAAATTGCTCTCTTTATCTTTTCCCTTGTTTTTGGGAGATGTAAAATAACTTAATTAGTTAAAAACAAGAAAAGACCAGAGAGCATTCTTAAGTAATGGGTCATGAGATAATTCACCATTGCAACCAACTCTAATGCTAGTTGACATACAAAAAAAATATTTAAATAAAGTGATTCACTGACATCTTACCAACAGAACCAACACCTGCAGCTCTGAACTGCCCAAGAATGAGACCCTGCTCACTTTCTGCCAATGCCAACAGCAGTTCATATGCTTCTATGCACTGTTCACTGAAAGAGAAAACAAACCACAGAAAATAAATATTACACAAAATATCACCTGTAATTTAGAGAGGAAGAATACCTGCAAGAGCAATAACAACAACAGAGGTATGTATGATTCCCTACTACTTGTCTAACAGCAGGGATATTAGATAACATAATACATATATATATTCTATCACAGGCATTCAACATTCTCTCCTTCCTTATGATAGTGCCAGGTTGACCTCAAGTAATGTAACAAGACAAAAGGGAAGAGAATGACCTGATGTGAAGGAAGTTCCAGAAGCATGTTTGAAACACCAATACAAATAGTGGTCAACATAATCCCTTTGAGAAACTTTTCCTAGACCTTCTTACTATACAAAATACAGTATTCTACACTCTACAAGATAATTGCAGTACACAGACTGTAGTAAGAAGTAAAGTAGATACATGAAAAATATTTCTTGATCTGTCCTGGCTTTAAGATTTTTTTCTTATAGCTTCCAACTACAGTTGTGAGTCTCATTCATGCTGCATTCTAATAATTTTTTTTAAAAAATATATACAGTATACCTATTTGCAATTTATATTTCCTTGTAATTTGCTCAAGGCTGATGGTAAGAAAACACATTTTTTAAAGGCACACAATTTGTCTTAAGACCAGAACTGCCTGTTTCAAATTTGTTGCAGTTGAAGGTGTTAAATGACACCACCTTTTTACATACAGTTTAAAGCAAATTTAGATAATTATTATCAAATACTAAGCAATTAATCCACAATTCCAATTGATGTAATATAAAGTCATTCGTAATTATGTGGAGTACAATACTATTGTTTGGCCCACTGGTCTTGTGAAAGGTGCCTAATACAGAGAACCTGTACCTTAAGATCAGATTCAGCAGAGGTAGTCTGAACCTACACACAATCCCTAATTCAAATGTTAATTCAGTATTTAAAACTGCAGAGATAAATCCCAGTATTTCTTTTATATGCTGGAGAACTAGACTGGAAATACAGTGTATCAGTAACTTTAGTTCAGTAGTCTGCCAAGTAGTTTAACCAGAGGGACTTTTTTTCAGGAAGGAAACAAAGAGAAACAGTATTCCTATGGCACACCAACAACTTTACTCTCCAGAGCTTCTGTCAGGTTGGCTCCCTCTTTTTCTGAGATACCATCTGTGTAGGCACATACCTGTACTGCAACGCCAGCCTGAGGGCCGTGGCGTTGGACTCGTACTTCCCAACAAGCATGCTCATCCTCTCAGCATTGCTCTTGCACTCTTCCAGTGTTATTGTCAGTAAGTCATTCTGGGATTTCAAGTGTTCAATACGGCTGTAGAAAAGGAAGTAATTTGCAACCTTCAAGCTTAACTTGCAGTCATTGCTCTGAAAATTCTAGAACAACCATAATTTAAAACAACAAAAACCATTTGGTCTACACATTTATTATTTTATTTTTTTTTAATGAAGATGGCAAACTCGATCAGTTCTGTATCCCTTTATCAAGAACCAAGACGATAGAAATTCCTCTTAGTACAGCCTCTTCTTCTTCTCACTTTCCCATAAAGCATAATCACAACCCTGTGCAACAGCAGCAAGCAGAATGTTATACCCTTTTTTGTAGGGTAAAAGACTGCATAGGACAGTTTCATATTAACCTTTTGCTCAATTTTTCTGCCTCAATTCCTCACTTCCTGCTGCCACATTTGCTTCTTGTTTTAAGTGGCATATTCACTAGTGCAACTGGGGGTGTGTGCAGGGATCATGCAGTTGCATAAATGCCTCCTTTCTTCGGAAAATCCAGAATAACCACCTGAAGTCATGGTTTGGTTGTGATTACAGAGGGAACTTCCAAACCATGAATGAGGTTTCAGTGAGGCAATGTAATCTCCAAATGTTCTGGCAACAGTCGAACAGAACCTACATTGTAATACTCTTCTCAATAAGGTTAACTCTGAAGATGAAGCTTCAGAATATAATTATTACTGTTTATTATCTGTGCTGATAACTGCACTACACATCAGTGTACCATGCCTAAATGTAAAAGGTGGACACACGCAAAAAACAGGAAAAAAATTCCAAAATTTGGACAAGTAGCTAATGAAGAAATCAGTGCCATCCAGGACTCTAAAATCACTAATAAAGAAGAATGAGAATGGCTAGTATACCCTTTATTCAGTGAGCAGAATAAAGTCCTGACTCACAGATGCTCCACTTCCTGTATCTTCTTTTGACACTTTCTACAAGGATACGTGCTGTCAAAGCATAATTGTGCAGTGTACAGAAAAGAGAAAAAAATAAGAAGGAAACTAAGATCACATTTTGCAACACTACAAAAACATGAGCTATAAATAAAAGAGATATTGTACTGATCAGACTAAATTAGAGCTAGCTGTGGGGAAGAGAGAACTTGGACAGAAACATGCTGAGACACGACTCTCATGTCTCTGATCCACCATTTTGATTTTTATGTGCCAAAGAAAGACATGAAGCATTGGTTTTGATACAGCTTATTGAAGGATAACACAAGCAATATTTTAACTACAACCAGAAAGCTGTAATAACTCTTCTGCAGACAGAAATCTATTTCCTCGTATATAGGCCACACCACCACATGAATACATTTATGGATACAGTTAATGTGATTATTCTGCTTCTTCAGGACAAAATACAGTAAGCTAATTCCAGAATGATGGAGACTATGTTAAGGGAATCCCTATTTCTATCAGTGATAAAAAAGATGCCATGACTATTTGGTTACCCACAGAGACGGACACTCCACAGTACAAACTGTCACAGGAAAGGGCGCTGTGCTGATCTAATAACACACAACTAAGCTGTCATACTCATGGAAAGAATCCTTTGCATATGATTCAATCTTCTCTTCAGCACCTACATTCTATGCTAATCTGCAACTGCCACAGTTGAGCTTGGACTGAACTAAGAAACGTTCAAAAAGGATAAAAATGTAGTAACTTAAACAAAGCTAATAGAAGGCAACACATGTGAGCATTAACTAACTTTCTACCTTACCTATTTAATCTCTCTGTCTCCACTTCAAACTCCCGAATTTTACTTTCAGAGATAGCAGATCCATGTGAATAGAGAGTCTGGAAGATTTCCTGGATGTTTGAGCAGTCTTGGAGAGAATGTGCCAAATGTTCAGCCACAGTACTAGACACCTGCACAGGGCAGTTAATAGATTATTTTGAATAGATAACCACTGGATTTCTCCCAGCAGCACTCTGCATTGAGAACTGCATTTGCTCACATGCACTCACTTCAAGGCATTCATTATACAGTTTTTGTTATGAATTTTACATTGAATAAAATATTTACAAGATTCCACTTTTAGAAGCCATTTTGTTTTAAAATTCTACAAAACAAGGGTGAAGGCCACTATTTCATCATACATTTAAAAAGCCTACTATGCAAGTTTTTTATGTTCTTGAAAGCTTAGTAAAAGGTTAGAGCCAAGTTCTTCAGTAAAACAAATATTAACACACAGTAACAGCAGCGTTATTGATTTACACTGGCATTTCAAAGCAGAAACCAGTTCACTGTTACAAGTTGTGAAATGCAACTGTAGAATCTTCTTGAAAAATATTTTTGAGGAAATGACTCCGAAATTTTCCTCTTGAAGTCACTCAGAGAATGATTTCTAACCACAAGTTATGAGAAAATGAGATCTTAATACTGGGTGAAATATTCTTTGTTGAAATATTTTCCTCTAAATAACTTCTAAAGTATTTTCAGTTACTCCATATATTAATTTATTAAGAAAACAATGCTGCTTTAATTCATTCAGGTCATCTTCAGAAGGTATCATGCATGCACATAATTATTAGTCCTTACCCCTATGCTGCTGATTTCTGATCCTAAGACAGGTCTATCAGATGATGAAGACTCTGATCTTGTCTTCGACAACTTCACTCTTTCAGCAATCTGTAAGTCAGAACACTGTACAGGTTACACAGCAATAAAGTTCATGAAGTTTACACAAAACACATCTGTGCTCTAGTTACAGTTGCAAAACTGAAGTAAACTATAAAATTGACCCTGTGCTGTAACCGAGAGAACTACAATCATTAACACGTAATTCCTTCCCACAGTTCAAGTTCACGGACCTGCTTAGGAAACATTCTGGGGATTCTAGACACCTCCCAGTTATTCCTGCAGAGAGCAAAATGAGACCTGCTTTCCCCAGATAATGAGAAGGGTTACTGAAACACACAAGAGCTCACCTTGGCAATGGGAATGTCATTGCTGCTGCTGCTGGTGCTCAGCTCTCCTGTGCTGGGGTTGACGGGTCGATTGGCAGAAGTGAGACGGCTGGGGCTGGAAGGGCCCGTTGCCTGCACACTCTGCAAACGTGTCTGCAGCTCCCGAACCTACAGTAAAAAACAGCATTCTTATTCTCCCACTTACATGGTTTAAATAGTTTGGAGATTTTTCTCATTGTCTAACCAAGATTAATTGCTCCTGGCTTCAGTATAGAAGTTATTTTTTTCATAGAATCATAGAATCATAGAATCAGATAGGTTGGAAAGGACCTCTGAGATCATCAAGTCCAACCCTTGATCCAACACCACCGCGGTTACTAGACTGTGGCACTAAGTGACACGTCCAGCCTCATCTTGAAAACCTCCAGGGATGGAGAATCCACCACTTCCTGAGCAGCCCATTCCAATGGCTGATTACTCTCTCTGTAAAGAATTTCTTTCTAATATCTAACCTAAACCTCCC
>VXAY01004190.1:81762-113136 GCA_013399855.1 Oxyruncus cristatus
CTAGGGTGGATCCCATCTGGTCCCATGGACTTGTGAGGATCCAAGTGGCTCAGCAGGTCTCTGACTGTTTCCTCCTTGATGACGGGGGGGACTATTCAGCTTCTTATCCCTGTCTACAGGCTCCAGAAGCCAGCTGTCCTCAGGACAACCTGTGTTACTGTTGAAGACTGAGGTGAAGAAGGTGTTAAACACCTCAGCCTTTCTCTACCATGGTGGTTGTGAAGTTTTCATGCGAGGAGCAGATGAGTGGAGGTTATTTTAAAATTCTATTGTTTTCAGTTTTTTTAAACTATTTGCAACAGTGGAAATAGGCAAATATAATACTGTAATTACTCAAAGTTTCAGCTTGTTTTATATAACCTCTTCAGTGCAGCTGTACTGTATGTATAGAAATTATTCTCTCTGAGGCAAAGCTAATGCTCCAGCCTAAGATAATGATGCCTAAACAAATCCAATGACAATCCTGCTGATAATGGAAAACTCCAGTTGAAAAAAACCCTCTTGACATTAATAAATCAGAGGATGACCTTGTCATTTTTAAAGGTTAAAGATATTCAAACATTAATCATACTTTAAAATGTACAGTTAAGTAAAGCTACCATATAATGAATAATGAACAGACAAACACCAGCAAAGTACCCAACCAACAGCCTGCAGAAGCTCTTTGTAAACACACACTGCAAACACTGCATGGTCCTAATAACACATCAGATACTTGAAGAACTGATGTCAAAAGATTTTCAGTACCGCAGGGTTAAAAAAATAAATAAAGGTCTGCAGGAGCCAAACTACAGCTGAGCTAAACATTATTGTGTTTACACTGGAATAATTCTTAACAGACAAAGAATAAATGGTCTGCTTAACACAACAATTATGCCACAAGGTAAAGTGACAGAACTCATTTTTCCCACAGAACTCAAACACAGAGTGTGAGATGAAACAAGGGGCAGGAATTCATCTGAAGAGGAAATTCCCCTGAAAACAGAGTTCTCCTTCAATATGCAGGTTTCTGTGCTGATTTTGATGGAACAGTCCCTCTGCAAAACAGAACTGGTAAAATTTTAACATAAGTCAAACAAAATAAAAATTCAGACCATTTGACATATCCCTCTGTATATAGCATGAAATGCAACTTTGATTCCTACTGTGTAAGACAAGGTGGAATTTTATACTAAATACAATACATTTATACAATGAAATGATTCGGGAAGCAGAAATCCCTTAGTCAAAAAATATGAAAGTGGCATTAAAGCTTGGGCTTTCTACAGCTGTAGGTGAACATGGGCAGTGTTCAATCAATCTCTACTTTAAGCAGCAGCAGTTGTGTATTCTCTGCACAACATAAACAGATCTCTACCACCTACTGCGCTGAGGAAACAGTTAAGAGTTGGAACACTCTCCAGTTACCAAAGCAGTACCTGATGCCTCCTACAATCCTGTACTGCCTGCTTCTACTCCCTCAAGAGTATCCCTGCCTCTCTCCCTCTGTTGTGTGCAAACTGAAGGTTAGGCTGCCCAAGCACTTACTGTCAAAAGAAATTTTAGGTATTTGCAAATAAAAAGAAAAAAAAAAAAGAAAAAAACCTGTGTGTTTTACGTAACAGAATGCAACACCTGCATCCTGCTAATACAAAGCTGTAGATGGCAAGAACAAAAGCACAAGCACACAAAGCCTAACTGCACTCACAAGTTCCCTGTTCAGTTGTGAAGGAGCGCTACACCTTAAACAATATGAATGCAAACACATAAAGTACACAAAACCTCAGATCAAAATCCCAGTGTTCAAAGTAACTTGCTGAAAAATGGATATGGGTGCTTGACCCAGAATTATATATCTTAGCTGCAGTTATATCATGGAGTTAACTGAGCAGTGTATAAAGTGCATATTTATAGTACGTATCTTCTACATATCTGCAGCTGAGGCCTCCTTTGTTCATACAGGCATATATAATTTCAACATGGGTACAGCTGCACTAATGCAAACCTTAAGGACAGAAGTGCTCAACTGATGCAAACCAATCATTTCAGCCTGTTGATATCCATAAAGCTGAAATAAAGCATGTACACATATTTTTGCTTGCAGATGTGGAATGTCAGTGCAGATAGGATTTGTACTGTGGCATTAACACTGAAAAAAAAAAAAAAAGCAACCCCAAAACTTCATTAAATTAAGATTACTATTTATTACTATTTCTTTTAACCCAGGCTGCCCCAAACTAAATTCCACAAGTGCTTGAGCTACAGCACTGTTTAAAAGCAAACAAACAGAAGACCACTACTGATGTATTCTTGTAAAATCAAATCCTCACCTCTATGTCTGATTTAAAAATTGCTACAATATTCACCTATTCCCAGAAGCTAGTCCTGGACAATTTCAGTCCAAAAGCAAATAACATTCTAAATTTAAGTGCAATCAGGAAAGAGAGTGTTAAAGTTGTTTAAATGCTAAGTGTTCATTGACTCTAAAGTTTAAAATTATCTTGTGTAAAGACACTATTGTACAAAAATTTAATGCAGATAGATTTCCTTTAGTCTATGTTTTATTAGTGAGCAGCAACTACTGGCCACGATTACAAAGACAATTTTTCTTAAGCATATGTAAAACACTTAACAACAGGAAGAAAAATGAACACAGTTAAGGCCACATGCGAAGATTTCTCAGGAAAGCATTTCTAAAAGAAAACTCAGAGCACAGCACAGTCATTATTCTATGCCACTCACTGCTTTAATATTGTATCATAGAAGCAACCACAGTTTAAAGAAGCTACCTGTTCATCTATACTTCTTGATGTGTTGGTTCAGGCCCCTATTTCTGAAATTACATGCTGAATTGATTGCTATAAATAACTGCACTAACTTTAGCAATGCTAAGTACTGGATAGTAATTCTGAGCAGGCTAACAGGGCACGATTGACCTGTAAAATCACCAATCTCAGAATTCACACATTCACCAAGCCAGAATTTCATGACTGCATTGCCCACCCACCACACTGCCCAGAGACACCGTAAGTAACTATTTCTGGTCACCAAAACCTCCACTGTAAATAGATGCAGCATCTCCTCAGAAAGTACTTTTCCACATTCGTAGCAATTCTAAAGGAAAAATAAAAAATGACCAAAGAACAGGATTCAAAAAACCCAAAAGCAAAAAACCCCAGAGTTCAGAAGAGCCAGTCCCTTCTCTGGATTGGTGAACACATGAGTTATGAAAAGACAGGTTTTAAAAGTGTGATTAAAAATTGTCTGATCCATACTTCTAACACTCTTTAGTGTCATTACCAATGTAACATAAATTATTCTGAAGATTATGCTAATTAGTAGAATGAAGGTAACTGCAGTACCGCACATGAGACACAATAAACACCTGAAAATGAGAGAGGAGAAAGGAATATCTTACAGGAAATGGATGGCAAAATTAGCAAAATCCAATGGGTAAAGACAAGAATAGAAACAAACCCAAAGAAGTTCCACTGAAAGACAAGAAAAGTGTGGATTTGCGAGTCAGGGAGGAATAACAAGGAAGGATTGAAAGAAAAATTTCAGGAATCCTTGCATTATACTAGTTTAAAGATGGAAACACCCAGAAGCGTATGGAAATTGCCATGGACTCTCAAAGCTCTAAATTGAGATGGAAAGTGTCTGACGGGCAGATCTAATTATACGATTAGAAAAAAAAGGAGTTGAGAATGGAGGGGAAAAGGAGAAATCCATGGAAACACCTGTGAAATCCAGAATTAAAAAAAGGAAAGAGCAAATATCTTCTAAACAGCTGGAGCAAGTCCAAGGAATTACAGAAGTAAAGAAGTGCTGGAAACTTAGAAAGAGCAGGAGCAGCGGCATTAAGTAAGACACAGGGCAACAGAGCCATTATACTTCAAACCAAAGGACAGCCTAGCTACCAAGAGAAGTCAGGTGCAAACAGATGTTCTCAAGTTATTAATAAAGATGTAAGTAACTGGAAATTTTATTGATGTTTAGCAATTGAACCAAATGCTTAGCTGTGTTCCTGATTTTTTTCCCTTTGAATGCTGAGAACTGGAGTAGGAAATAGGGAAAAATTAAGCCTAATTTCTTGTGCATACCTTAAGAACTAAATAAAAGGACAGCAAGAGTAGACAAGAAAAGGGGCTGACACATTCCAACAATGTTGGATTTATGAAAGACTTCATAAGTTATTAACAGGCATCACAAACACGTTTGCAGAAATGCATCATGGGTTATAGAAAAATACTTCAGTGAAATATTGTCATTATCTGTAATCATGAATCTAAGAACATGTTTACAGTCTTTGTATTTTACACATGCATACTCACAACTACATGACTGATTAACATATCCTAAATAAAAAACCAGAGCTACAAACTGTCTGCTTTTGTCACTGATTTCCACATTCAATGGACACCTGCTCCTTTTGTTTCTAAGACAGTTTCAAATGACATGCCTGTGACTCTTTTCCTTCTACCCTACTTGCGACCTCGAAATTTCATCATGCAGTATCTTTGAACCCTTCAAGTAATAGCACTTTTTCCCCCAGCATTTTAATACTACTTCATTTTTTAACCTGTTATACCAAGAGGAAGATGAAGTGCAACAAACTACAGGACGTGAACCTCTCCCCACTTCCTAGTTTATTCATGCATACTGCAAATCTGTGGAGGGAAAGATGTCAAACAAAACATTAATGTAACAATTCAAGCTGCTGTGAGTGGTGATGGCCCTTCCCAGGCAAAAGCACCCCTAACCTTTCATTTAGGCCTAGCGGTGATTATTTTAAGCCAGATAATTTTCAGTCTCTCTTATACCATGAGCACCAGAACAAGCAAGAACTCGAGTCTGAGTTCCTGAAGATTGTCTTTTGTAGTTGACTGAGTATGGTATAGAAGTCTTTCCTGGTATTTTTAAGGGCCACCTCCTCAAGGAATTCTGTGGAGCTGGATGAGCTTAGACCTGCAGTCATCAGCTGAAAGGAGGCACTTGCAGAATCTGTTTCCTCTGCAGAGATGTCTCTTTTCAAGAAATGTAAAAGAACTTAACTGTCACTAGTAGCACTAACTCCCTGGCAGATCTGAAAATCAATCTGCTGTTTGAACAATTACTTTGAGGAATGGAGAAAGGGAGTGACACGCAGACACAACAAGCTGCAGGAGAACAGGAATGCTACTTATACACACAGCTTTTATATATAGCAGGAAGCGCTCCTCTGCTTTTCACACCGACAGTCCCTCATGCAGAAAGATCTAGGTGCTGCACCTCTATAAAGGATGCAAAGTAATAAAAAACAAGGTTGTGGCAAGATGTGACATGGGAGGTAAAGGGTGAATTCTCTAAAAGCTCTGAGCACAACTGACATGTTCTGATCCAGGCTAGCAGACATCAGAAACAAACACAGGCGAGGGCAGAAAGCATATCTCAGGCATTCTCTCATTTAATTTCAGATTAATCACTGAGTATTTGCATACAAGCTTGGAAACAGGAGAAAGCTCTACTTCATTAACACTTAGGTGGGGATAGTGCTCCATAAGCAAATACCATGCAACTGAAGGAGGCAGAGAATGGAAACAGCTTTTGGCTGCTACCTCAGGTTTCTGGTGTTCACTAAGAGACAAGGAGACAGAACAGTTGCAGGAGCACTTCAAGCTCTGAAAGCAGACAATAATCTCTAAAGGCTCATAAAATATCAGTGTTCTCTAGCACTCTGGAACAATACCTTCTAATCCCAACAGGAATGACAATACAAGGACAGTCCAACAGCTCATGCCAGCTTTGTGTCATTTGAGAACAGTGTGGGCTCAAGAACGCCTGCAAGGCCAAGGATCTGCCTCCTGCTGTGGCATGGATAGGTTTCAACTGCTCATAAAACCCACGAATTTTGGGAGAGCCCTCATGCTAAAATGAAGCCTCCTGGAGCAGGAGAAATGTGGGCAGCTGGAGGGATCACACAAAAAATGCCTCTTTTCTACTCCTCTGCAGATTATGTTTTCATTAAGGTCTTAGTTGAAGACAGCTTATGAAGTCTGGTTTTGTTCTGGTCAGTTCAGTGAATTCAGCTGAGTTTGGAGCTATAGAACAACTCTCACAACTAAAAGCATTTGATTAACTGAACAAGCTGACATATGACTTATGTAGAGAAAAGACTTAACAGACTTCCAGACCTGGAACTGGTCTGACTTTAGACTTAGTTCTTCAGAACAGCCTCAGGGAAGCCTGAACGCTTCCCACACCCACTGCTTCTTATGCCAACCAGCTGCTTAGGACTGTGCTGAGGTGCTACTCATCTGGCAACTTTCGTGGGCAGTAATTAAAAACCCCACAATTTTTTCTTTGTAGTCATGATGGAGTTTATATGCTGTATCAGTGCTGAATGCCCAGGTGGAAAGGGCTTTTGTACAGGAACACAAATACTACTTTTTCTTCTACTATTTAAGCCTGTTGCTCCATATAGCAGTTGCAAATCGTGCTGACCTGATTACAACCTTATTCTCATGTAATAATAATACTAATCCCATGAACTGGTACAGAAGTTCCCCAGCACCTTATCTGTATTACTGGATTCAGGATTATGATCAGCTGTGTGTAAGCAATTTCTAGGGCATTGACTGGCCCAGACCTAAATAGATTTTATTTTTAATGTAGCAATATAATACAGAGGTAAAATAAACCTCTGCATTATGAAATTAGCTGCTACACTGCAGACAACCTACAGAAATAAGTGATTACCTCATTTACTAATGACCCGTGAGAAACAAACTCCAAATGTATGTTGTTTCACAGCCATTGTTCCAGAGAGCAGCTCAATCTGTTAACTGAGTGCAGTAAATACCTAATTAAATTAAATCTCCAACAAGCCTGAGAAAAACGTATTGAAAGCACTCTGCTTGATTACAAGCATTGGTCTGAAGAAACAGACCTATTGATCTGGTCAACTTCAAGCTTGTTCACTTCACCCAATTTAATTTGAGAAGAACAATAACTAAATTTTAGCTGGATCTCCTTTTCCACTCTCCAGGGAAATAATCTGAAGCAACTCTTCAGTTCAGGTGGCATATAAAAAATATTTAATAGGTCAAAGAAAACATTTATTTTGGTGCCACCATGGACAAAAGTTACATTAAAAATGCAAATATGGTTTCCAGCGCAACAGTTACATAGTGTGCAGACAGGGTCATATGCCATGAGCAAAATTTTCTTGTGGGGGCAATAAAGCAGTGGTTCTGCACATTCAGGATGATATTAGATACCATATTTCAGTAAAGTCCTCTGTAGTTGCAAACTAAATGAAAACAATTGAAAAAAAACCCACACACAACCCTGCCAGCTGTGCCCAAATATTAAGGCTCTGTGGCAATCTAACATTACTGCCTCATCTACTGGGTAGGACATCTATCCAATCTGTTCAAGAAGAATTTCCTTAATTAAAGAAGAATGAACATTTAAATTGGCTTGCTACACCAAAGATAGCTCACAGTCTTTCCCACCTCTACTGGAAAAAACTTCTCTAGTAAATCATAGGACTGAATTTGCCACCATATGTCAATGGCTCAGCCACACTGATCCCTGAGGCTACAAATGCCAGCTCCATCCCCTTTTCTTTCTGTGAACTGAGGAGCTTTTGGCTGTCAGCAGAAATTCTTGTTACCAACCTTTCAAGCAACTTAACTTGCATTCCATACTTCTCCAAATTTGAATCTTTTTGTAAGCTCAAGGCCACCTATTTTTCTCTTGTTTGATATCCCAAAATTGATCCGTATCATCTGTAGTATCAATGTTTGCATTTGTGTAAGCAAATTTCACGTGGACATACTTTTATTCTCTGCCTGCTTGTGTTGTCACATCCACTCCCTCAATTTGGCAACAATTCACCCAGTGCATAAATGCTACTGCTGTAGCTCAAGGAGTAGTACTGCTTCTGCTTAGAATAGGAGTCACTATAAAATCAGCCCAAAAAGTTCAGGACTGAAAACAAGTTATGGTGTATAATAAAACAAAATTTTACAAAGGAAAAGTTGAAGTGGTCTTGTTTTATACAATAGGAGATCACTATTTTTGCCTCATCACACATACCTTTTTTAGTGTTGGGAGAGGTTAAAGAGTCTTTAAAAGGTTATTTGTGGCTTGATATCTGACGATTGGAAATCTCACACAATGCAGGTTCATGGTAAAATTATATAGTCACTGCAGAACAACGTTGTTTTAGAACAGCAAAAAGGGTTGTTCTGCTGTGAGTTATGTAAAGAGCAACACTTGCAATTATTTTACCAAGGTACAGTGGTCTGAGTTATGATTCAGAGTAAACACAAACCTGAAACCGCCTGTTTTAAAAACAAAAATACTTCGTATGTAGCCTAAACACTGTAGATTTAACAGATACAAAGGTAACAAATTTTAAAAGTAACAGAGATCGAGGTCACATTCTCTTGGACCTTTCATCTTTGTTTTTTGTGGTGTTTTTGTTTTGTTGCTTTTTTTTTACTTTGGAATCCACACAAAGCACAAGGCCTTTCGCTGACCTTACAACATCATAAAATGTAGACAGGGAAGCAGGACATGGCTGGGACTACTCATTGTTCAGTATGAGAATTATTACCCACTGACAGGGGTCCTGCTCTTTTTCTTTTTCCTAATCACAAATTGAATTCCCATCAAAAACAAAGAAATATTTGTTGTTTACAGGGAAAAAAAAAAGCCTCACAGGAAAATTCGCTAAATGAACATCTGCTTTCTCTATAGCCAAGTTACATATCCTTCCTTGAAGATGAATATCAGGTTTTCTGTTAACAGACGATTTCTGACATCAGGTTATTGTACACATCGGCTGTTTATCACACACTCTTTTTCAAATAAGTTCAGTTTTGTCCCAGTTTTGTCATTTGTACAACCCAGCTTTAAACCAAAAAGCCCTACAGCCAGTAGAGGAACTAAGATTAAAGAGAGGTTTGTTCTATTGACATAATCATATAGGCTTAGCAGAACAAGAAGCCTTCATCACTGCAGCAGCCTTACCCTTCTGCGCAGCCTGTCCCTCTCCTCACGGACAGCGTTCATGGTGGCCTTGGTCCTATTGAGCTCCTCCTCTTTGCTGCACAGCATGGCCGTGAGGCTTTCATTCTCTTCTCGTAGGCCAGCGAGCTCCTTCTCCCATCGAGACCTCTCCTCTGACAGATTTGGGTAAAGGTCACGTCCCAGTACACCCTCAATCTCTTCTACAGTCTGCAAAAATAAAGTCATCAAAACCAAGAAAGAAGCAAAGATGACTGAGTGGGACTAATGGATACACAGAAGTGTGTTAGAGGATGTAACTTCGTTATATGTATTAAATGTACACACGCAGTTCCATAACACCATTAGTTTGCTTCTTTTATTTGCTAAGTAATATCAAACAAAACTATAATTTTGACTATTTATTAAAATATTTTTTACTGACAAATACTGAAGCGGACAGATACATGCAAATAAAACATATGTCACATGTGAATGACAGCAATCCCAGTAGTTTCATCACAGAATACTTCATAACAAATTAATGACTTCTCGTCCTGTGCTTACTGTTTCCCTGCTGAGTAACAGGTAGAAAGTAGCAGCCTGTGAATGTGCACTGCATGGGGCCTTTCTCAGTTCTAGACCAACATCACAAAAGGGCAAAGAAAAGAGTGTGAGGGGATAAAAACAGGACTCTTCTTTCCCATGTCCCTGAGTTTGTTCTTTCCTTGAAGTGACAGCAATACAAAAAAAGAACTCTGGCCTTGGCTAGGCTTCCATTATACCAGAAGATGTTACACCCTTTCTAGTGCCTGCAAAATGCTAGGTTTCTCTGGGACATATAGTGCCATTCAGCACTTCCTGTCCCACCTCCTTGCTAAGGACTGTGCCTTGTAGGCACCATTCAGTACTGGGGACATTCAGCAACTTCCAGTGGGTGAAACTAAACTACATTCGCCCACTACCAACAAGGGAATACTGCGATGGCTAAACTTATTGTCAGACTGGTCATTCAACATATTGAAAAACAGCTTAACACTCAAATGTGTCAGGGAACAACATGTATTGAGTACACAATTTAGTACACTGAATTTAGTACACAGTGACTGTGTTCAAACGGCAGAACCACTCCAAATGTTGTTTATAAGCTTTTGAATCTCTCTGAAAGCAGTATGCATTAAAATCATATGAAGAAATATGGAAAATAAAAGGAATATATGATGTAACTAACAATGCAGAAAGTTTCACTTCACTGGATAATCCAAAAGCAATCTACGGCCAAAGCCTATACTTTTACATATAATATGGAAGATAACTCATGCACCAAGGTCAAAAATAGCCTATTTAGTTGTTTTATTCAAAAGTACTTAACTTTTATATTCTGATTGATCCAATTTATCATATTCTAGGATTTTAAATATAACTAAAATTACTGCCTTGTTTATTTCCTTAAATCAGGAGGGATTAAAAAGAACCTACTAGAGTACAACTGAAAATGACAAACCAAGTTGGAAACACAACCCCCCTTTTTTTTTTTTTTTCATTTTTGCAAGAAATCTTCCCAGTGTTTTCAGCAATGTCTGACTTTAAGGTATCAAATCTTATTATTTGTCCATTACAATGACAAGTTGGTTATTTATGCTTATCAAAGCAATAATCTTAAAGAATAAATCTTGGCTACAGCAAGACTCCTTAGTGAGAAGGAAAAGACATTCATACAAAAGCAAAAACATATTTTTAACAACTAGTTTGAAATGCCTCTATAGAGGAAGCAGGGGCAAAACTTTCACAGTCAAGCTCAGTTTATCCTTTTAAATCATATTTCACGTCTTTCTTCCATAAAACTGCAATATATTTAGAGTCATAATTATAAAACTTTATTGACAAAGCATCTACACCATAATTCTACTTACACATTCGGTAGTAAGCTGAAATCACTTTTCTAAAAGAGCAATGTCTTGGAACATCTCTGTAAGATGAAAGAAGCTGCAGCTCTCCCTTTCATTAGCTTCACTTGGACCTATAGGTCTCAAATTATTCCAAGGTAAATTATTTCAACACAGCATGGCAATGAGTTCAAGTTCTGAATAAGCACAGGGCAGTTAATCTTACAACGTGAAGAAAAGCTCTGCAATGGCAGGAGAAATCTCTTTTGATGATGCCACCTTTATTTTATACAGTGTCTGTGTTGCTGTCTTCTCCTTTCCCTTCTTCCTCCCACACCCCTCTTGAACTTTCCCTTCTGTATTTCCACCCCTCCAACACAAAGTTCTGCTGCTACCTCCTACCTCCTTATTCCCCATGCTCCTGAGTGTTGCTGTTTTTCCAACCCCTCCCTTTTCCAAGCCTCTTCTCCTCCTCAGAGCACTACTGGGGGTGATAACCCTGTAGCAACACCAAAAGAGGAAGGACTGCCATGAGGAAGCAGCAGCAGTGGTTTAACACCACAGAGGTATCTTCAGACAGAGAGGCTGCTGCTGTTTTTCACGGCTCCAGGGCTACAACATGCCCACACAAATACAAAGTTCAGGCATTGACAGCATCAGGGTCTGAGTGTCATGCTAAGGGCTGCCCTATAATCCTTAACAAAACCAAGGGACCTTTCTGCTTCCTTCTGTGGTCCTTCACTTTGCAATGAGCAGTATCCTTTTGCTGACTAAACTATTATCACAATTCTCCAGTCTGATGATCAACCACCATGGTAAATAAAACATAAAAATTGTACTTGGATATATCTGTTTACATGGATATATCTAAGTGTTGTCTATTTTTTTCAGAGCAGTATCACAGAGCAGTTTTATCTGCTGCACAGCAGATAAATTCAGGTATAATTTCACGGAGTATAGGATTGAATTACAATGCTGTGTTCTGAGCACAAGGCAGGATGCCATATCATGGTAATTCCAGTCTTGTCTTTGACACCGCCATCAGTACTCTCTGCCTTAATTTCTTTACAAGGGGTGTTGTGTTACACATGTGATATCAGATGAAATCACTAGGTATCAGGTCTGAAAGAAGTAAAAGAACTACTCCTTCACATGGCATAACTCAACAGTAGAATTTATTCCTACCAGTATTTATGATAAATCTCATTTCAAAGTCTTTTCAGCTTTTTGTGTGACAGAAACAATTGAGTTAGCTAGGGTCACATGATTTGTATAAAGGAAGCAAAACACCAATTTATCATCAAGAGCATTAGAAGGAGCTCAGTGACATTTACCCATCAAAGCAGGATTCAACACATTCACATGCATTAGTCCTTTGGTGAAGAAAAAAGCCAACAGTCAAAGCAAAAGACAGTCAGAATACTTCAGGTTTCCATTCCTGATTCCATCCATTTTAAAAATCTCTCAGTTCTTTGTCTGAGGAAGCAGGAAAAGAGAAATGACCTGCAGCCATGGGTGGAATGGTATAGAGGGGCTCTGCGTGTAGGTTTTGCTATATTAAACACATTGGTGACATAATCAAGCATGTCACAGAAATTCTTATCTTCCTGAAAGGTTAATAAGCTTTGCGTGCTATCACTTGTCAAACTCAAACAATACCAGCCTCTAAAGCATAGGCAGTGGGGAAAAGCTTTCCCCTCAAAATGGCTATACATGTACAGATCACATGAAGATAAAAAGGCTTGCGTTTTGGACCAGGAAGAAACTATTGATAGTTAGTTATCATTATAAAAGTGCGACAGTAGTAAAAAATGGGATTAAAATGAAAAGCTTGAGAATTGAGCTTTTGGCAGGTATTTTGACAACTTGTTGAATCCAGCTCCTGCAGAGGTCTTGATCACATCTCACATCAGACATCTCTGTGGACCTCACACAGACTGATCTCTACCTGTTTTCCAGGATCCACAGTTTCTCTCTTGGTGAATACTGACTCCTGAAAACAGTTAATCCTAAAACTCTAAATACTACTTGGAACATTCAAAGTATTGATCCTAATCCTCTGAGACACTCAAATAAACTTTAAATACTCAAATAAACTCAAATAAACTTTAATACTGATGCTTTAATACTCATGCCAAGAGACCAGAAGTCAGTCTGTTTCCCTCTCTCTCTCTCAAATATACACACATTCTTCAAATTACTATTTTCAACATTATTTTTTTTTATTTCATTATATTCCTCAGGCACTACCAGAGACAGAGGGAACTTTTCCCAGTAGTATGCCAAAGGGCCATCTAAAATGGTCACAGTCCACCCCACTTGAAGAGCAAACTGTCATCTATCTTTTCTTGTATAAATGAGTTACTGACATCTTTCCATTTAACACAAAGAAACTTTTTCAGGTCTTTCGCTGTATATAAGAATATGTCTCCCTTGCTTTCAGGTTCTGAATTGCAATGCCTTTGTTACATGTGCCAGCAGGCAATTCTCTTCTAATTCTGTCACATGTACAACACAAGCAAGATACACAGGTATCAGCTGAACTACTTGTTCCTGTGTCTGACTTGTCTCATTTGAACTAACACACCACACATGCTTCGTGTTAAATTGGCTTTACATTTTAAGACAGCCAAGTGACAACTTAGGTATACATGCTGTGTTTTCAGTTACCAGTCAATGATCAGCTGTAGGACCTCAGGCAAGTGGCAACCTGTTTGCTGGATAAGCAAACTTGCCTAAGAAAGTAAATTAAGTGCTGAGTGTCCCCATTTCTCTTATCTCTGAAGTAAGCATAAGATAAATACATTTCTGACTTGAGATCAAAAGTATATTAGTAGCTCCTCCCAAGCCTTGGAGAACTCAGAGTAAAACAGGTGTATTACTACTTACCCAACAACATGAACTCGAGTTGAATCATGTGAAACACTCTGGTACCTTTGGAGGTGAAGTGTTATTACTACAGAAGTGATCAGGTGTGTCAGGCAACACTGCATTTACAGCCTAATGCTACCATTACCTTAATGGCTAAATCACAATGTTCACTGGCAGTAGTGAGTTGTTCAATGTGTCTGTCCACTTCTGCTACTGATAAACTGCAGCTGCTTTTCTTCCGCCCGCAGACAACATTTTCCAGACCTGTCAGCACTCTCTGCAGTTCTGAATTCAAGTCACTACAGTTGTCTAAAAGAAAAAAAGACAAAACAAAACAAATATTGCAAAAATTAGTGACTCAGTGAAAAAACAAACTCTAACCCAAGAAGTGGCTCTTGCAGAACAGCCAGGACTGGTATTGTTCAAGGAATATTCTCGCACTCTGACACTTTTTCCTCACCACCTGATACACTTACATACCATAACCACACCAAATAAAACCATGAGTTACCTCCCATCTGACAAAACAGTCCCTCTGCTTATCTAAAGTGCTTATTCTTTCTTCAGAAATCACTCTTGTCTGAAGAACATTTTAAGACATCACAAGCTTATATTGTAGGACATTTCTTTATGTTGTTCTTCTGACCACCGAAGGCCAATTATCTGGATTTTGCTATCCTCATAGGTTTCTCTCTGTAAAATCAACTGGTTTTTCTGTCTGGTACATTTACTGATGTTATGACGATGCTTTTCGGAGGAATTTTTGTGATTGTACTTAGATACTGCCTGACTTTACATCCTGGTATTTACAGAAATGATCCCTACCCACTATCTAAGAATCTATGTTTTATTTTAGTAGCCACTCCTTCTTCTGCAACTGCAGAATATTCAGGGACTGTGACTCCACAGATTATTTTATGTTCCATACTACAACCATATTAGCAGCTTATACAACAATGCTATTTTAATTATAAGATGCAGCAGATAATCACTGCCTTTCCTGACTTTAGGCTAACCTCTTCTAGTGCCTTGGGCACTGCCATAGCATCCTCCATTTATGTGAAAACAAGTGGGTCTCTGTACCTTGCTGGCTCACTTCATAAATTATTTTTGTTTTTCTTAGGCTCTCCTCCGGCGACAGACAGTGGCAGTTCCTACATGTGGTAGAATTCACCCTTGTGCTGTGTCTCACATGTGCTATTTAGTATTTCTGGCTTTCTAGGTAAGAGTTTGCAATAGCTACCCACAGCACAGCACACAAGTGGTGCACTATGAGATGGCAGCGCACCCACAGCTCCTATATCCAACTAAAAACAGTGGCATGCATTCTTGCTGGAGAGTGTTATTTCTGTATTACTGCTGCAAGTGCTTCATGATGGTCAGAATTCCATGGTAGCCTCATAGCTGCGGTTCTTACAGGGAATTAGAGCAGCATGGCGTGACTCTCGGGGATGGTTCTGTGCAGGGTCAGGAGTTGGATTCGATGATCCTGAGGGGTTCCTAACTCAGCATATTCTATGACTCTGTGATGCTATGAAACACAAACCTATCGCTGAACAAAATGAACAGTTTAGAGTGATGTCACAGCACTGCATGAAAAATGTGAAGGGGCAACATACAAAACTTTATTGGAAGTCATATTCCCTATTTCCTGTCTAGCAGCCACCCACCTTTCATAATAATACCAAAAAAGCCTTTCATAAATGCTAACAACACTAACTTATAAGCAGCATATATCAAGCAGGATGCTTACTTGTAAAAAACTCTGTTTTGTTAGCTTGAATTTACTTGTTTCCATAGCATCTTCTATAACAAACATTTTGCACATTGAAGCAACCTTCAGAAGATCTTGTGTGCTGGGTTTTGTCATTACAATAACATTTTCCCTATAAAATAATGGTTTGTCATGTGAGAAAACCATTTCTGACAGAAATCCAATCACAAGATCTCCAAGATGTACTGGAGAGCATTCACAGTTCCAGCTCTAGGTGTTTCATTTCTGTAGCAATAGAGCAGCATATTCACATGCATTAGTATGTCATGAGGTATTATTTGCTTTACTAAGTCACTGATGCTCACTCCATTAGGGCAGTAAGCAAGTCACACACATGGTTATTGTATCACGATTTTTTTATCTTTATACACCTATATCTAAAAGCATAAAAAATATACTTATTTGTGTATCTATATGTGTGTGTGTGCGCATGTGTGCATGATTTATTTTCTCAGGAATATGGAAACAGACCCCCAAAAAAGACAGTCTATGTATATAAGGAAAATATGGAAGAAATGCAAGAATCCCTACAGCTGGCATTCTTATTTTGTCTTCCCCCTTAAGGGGAAAGGAGCACCCAAGATTTGTAGATGCTTGTGGCCAAAGGAATGACAAAAGTCAAAGAGTCCACAAAAGCTCATAAAATTTTGTTAGTAGATTACACACTTGGCATGGAAATTGGTATGTTAGTCCCTGACCTACTACATAAGCAGTGGGTTTTGGATGAAGGGGTAGCATGAAAGGGAAGAGAGAAAGGGAGAGATGAATTAAACAGGGGGAGAGAGAAAGAGAAAAAAGAGAGAAAAAGATGACCAGTCCTGGCTCCAGCATGATCCAGCTGGGGTGTTCAGGGTGCTGGAGTGCACATGCAGAGCAAGCACACCGGAGCTTTGTGGGGATACCTGTTTATAGATAAGTCTTCTCTGCTCTGGAGATACGTTTCTTGCTTTCTGTGCAAATCAGTTAGAATGTGCAGCTGGTTCTTTAAGACCTTTCTGGAAATGGGTTGGAGGCTTTGGGGCGTTTGGGTGGTCTTGATCCCTCCCTACAGTCCATGCCCACTTCTCATCCTCATTCCTGCCTTGATTTGTACTTGATAAGTACATTGTACTTATCTCTACAGGAGCTGATCAAGAACATTTGTCCCAGAAAAGTGCTGCTCATTCCTCCATACCTGCCCCTTCTCCAGCCACATCCTATTCTTCTTGTAGCGTGTTATCACCAACAATCCTTGGCTGTTATCATCAATAATCCTTGGCTGACTCCACATCTATCTGGCCATATGTGTTTTGAGACGTACACATCAGCCCCTTTATCTTCTATACTATATTTCATTTTATTGCCTTGTTTCCTACTGTTAGTCGAAAATTAAACACATAACTTGCTGTTAATGTACACAAATCATGGTTCAGTTCCACCCCATGAAGAAAAAAAAATCAAAGCCCTGATACCAAAATACATGCTAAAAAGTGAATTAGTTTCACTTTTTTGGTCAAAAGAAAATTGAAGGGAAAAAAAAATCCTCATATCACAATCTGCTCAAGTAGGAACGTAACAGTAAACATTAACTTTTGAAAGTAAAAAAATTAATTTTTTAAGAATATAAAAACCTTTACTAAAATATCTTGACTCCAAACAGTATTTTGTTAATACTTTGAATTCCGTAGGTAAGACATCTCACAATTACATAGATACTATTACAGAACATACTGTTCTATCCATGTTTCTAGAAATTGAAATAAAGTGCCTGGTATTATATTTATAACCAGTATGCTATAGAAAATAGATATAGTACTCTGAATAGAGTTCTGAATAGTGAGGATCACAAGAGACTTCTGCTAGTCTACAGCTACGGTTCCCATCAATTGCGCCTAAACACTTAAAACATCATGCTGAAGGTCCAGGAACTGCTCACGCCCACACTGCAAAATGTATGGAGAAATTATTTTGTATGTGGAGGTTCTTCAATTAATCAGTAATTGTGCTTGAATGACAAAATACACGAAATTCTGAAGGAAAGTACTTGCCTTCCTAGCTCTGAACCAGAAAGAAGAGTTGCAGACTGTCTGGAGGTCCTCCCTCCTTGTACTTTGTTTGAATGGCTTGTGTCAGATGCATCCTTGTCTAAGACCATTTCAGCAAGCCATGCCTATCCATGCTCTAAAAAGACCCTCAGTTTTCAAAAAGTGTAGACATCCTCCATAATTAGGCTTTAAAAGAGTTCCATTACCCATGCTTTTCCCCCTAACTTTTAATTTGTCTGCGATTCTTTTCTAAAGTTAGACTACTCTACATGTAGTAAAGTAGTAGGCCCATGTAAGGTATGTCAATATCTTTCATCCCTTTCTTCTTTCCCAAAATTTATGAGCTCCCATGAACAATATTCCATTTTAAACTCCACAGCTATTCTACACAGCCAGTGTGATCAGCAGGACTAGGGAAGTGTACTGGGCACTGGTGAGGCCACACCTCAAATCCTGTGTCCCATTCTGGGCCCCTCACTACAAGAAGGACATTGAGGTGCTGGAAAGACAACAGAGCTGGGGAAGGGTCTGGAGCACAAGTATGACGAAGAGCAGCTGAGGTGGTTTTCCCTGGAGAAAAGGAGGCTCAGGGGGGATCTTCTCACTCCCTAAAACTCCCTGAGAAGAGGCTTTAGTGAGGTGGGGGTCAGTCTCTTTTCCCAAGTAACAAGTGATAGGATGAGAGGAAATGGCCTCAAGCTGGACCAGGGCATGTTTAGATTAGATATTAGGAAAAACCTTTTCATGGAGAGGGAACAGATTGCCTAGGGAAGCTGTGGAATCACCATCCCTGGAAGGGTTGAAAAACTGTGTGGATGTGGCACTTGAGGACATGATTTAAAGGTGAACATGGTGGTGGTGCTGGGCTGACAGTTGGGCTTGATGATCTTAGAGGCCTTTTCCAACCTTAATGATTCTATCACCAAGGCACAGAGGTTACTTCACATATAAGTCGTGTAGAAGTTCAGCATTAGTTGTGATTAGCATATCCCAGACTAATTTATTTCCTCACCAAATGTTTGGATCTGCATTTCAAAGACTATTTGTTACCTTTCTGCTGTGAGAAGGCATCATGTTAACACTAAGAAGCACAACTCACCCATATCTGCAGTGACCATGGTGGACTGATTCTCTGGTACCGAAACAGAATTCTGGTCCACGCTGCGCGAGTCCTCGTTAACCTCTTGCTGGCTCTGGCTGAGCTCCGACCGCAGCTCTGAGTACTCATCCTCCTCCCTGGGAGACAGAGCAAAGGTAGAAATAAAATCCTCTGAGGAAATATCTTCTGTGACACTTATTTCTGACCTGTCAGCTGAGCCACAGGACAGAATCCACTGAAGTTTTGTTCAGTCAGTAGCGAAGAGGTTATACCCTTCACTGCAAAGCAACTGTGCTATGCCCGTAACACCCACTTGCAGCAGCCAATGCCTGGTTTCCACTTCTTTATTCCCAAGTTCATTATTACTCCAGACCACTGTACAAGGAAACAATGGGTGGAACTGAATGCAGCAAGGATGTGTGCAAGGACATACACTGCTCTGCAGCAGCTCCCCAACTGGTAATTCACACAGATCAGCACAAGTAGCTTTGATCCCAAAGTGGATTAGAAATAACTGGTTTTGGTCTCTTTTTCAGTTCAAGGATGTCATTAGCTTGTGTGCAAAGCAAGCACGCACATGCACATACCTGCATATGTGTATCAAAACGCTCTTAGAGACAGGTAGGTTTTTCATTTTCTCTTCACAAAAGAGAGAACAGGTGAGTATTGCACCAAACTGCTTGAGTTAGTGGAAAATAAAAAGCCTCAGTTACCTAGTTTTAACTTATTTGTCAAGCTGGTTCAACTAAAATAATTGAGGACACAGAATACTTTAGCTAAAGCTAAAGAGCTTAAAAAATTAAGGTTTTCCCTCCTGTCTCCACAAAAAGAGTTCAAAGCACTGGGGGGGAAGATACGTAAGTGAATAATAGCTTTTCCTGAGAACGTTCGTAAACATTTTTTCTTGCTTGTGATCTTGACTGTGATTTTTTTTTTTTTACTTTCATAGTGACTGTTTTTATATTAAAGTATCTCTTTTAAACATAAGAAAACCACCAGTTTATGCAGGTGCAGAGCCCCTCTGAAAGTAGACAAACAGCTATCATTCTCTTTAATACTGAATCACATGCAGAAATAAATTTTGCAGCAGATTCAGTAGAAATGTGGGAGAATTAAACTGTCTGCATTTGGCAACAGAAATAGCAAAGACCTGTCTGGGGATCTGCATCTGAGAGGGTTTGCTCCACATATGCCACATACAGTGTGGCACACAAACCTATGTTAGGTTTGCTGTGCATATGCCACATACACTGTGTGTATGGTGATGAATGTTTCTTGCAGGATTCAGCCTGGATGATGTCTGCATTTTTCAGGCAAAATAGTAGAGAAGATGGCCCCTGCACACAGGGATCAATAACAGAAGTGAAGTCTGCTCTCAGAGTTGCAGAGGTGACAGCTTATGAACCCGTCTCTTCTACTCCTTCCATTTGCTTCAGTGCAAAGGAAGTGTGACTTCATCAGAAGCACTTAGTGACCACTACTAAACAAAATGCAGGTCAGCCAGTTAACAGAGATTTAGATCAAAGAAAGGTCTTTGAGTTACCATGCAATATTTGTTTCAGACAGTGTGAGAACTCAATCACGACAAGCAGGTATTAAAACAGTGAAATGAAGACACATAAGAGTGAGTTAATATTCCATGAACCAGTTTATTATTAGCCATAAAACAAGCCAGCAGTAACTAGCTTTGGCCAAAAACAATTACCAAGCACTCAGTTGTAATTTTTCATCTGAAGGTAATTTATTTTTTCATTTCTGAAACAATTAGTCCTACATTTTTAAAACCTAAATTATCTCTAATTGGACAAAAGGCTCTACTGACCCTAAAACAATGGCACACACAATAATAATTTCTCACCACTCCTACTGGGCTTTTTTTGTGTAAATTTTCTGTTTAAAACATATCACAGCTTCATGTAGCTAGCACTAGATCTTGTTTTTCAGTTTAAGCGCCCTCAGTATCTTGGAGCAGTTGAAAAGTATATCAGGTGCAGAACTCACATCCTTCTGATGACTCAGGTGAGAAGTAATTTTCTAAATGAACTAATGTTTCTAGGATCTGACCAGAAAGATCAAAAATCCATTTCTGGTAAAGTGACAGCTAGATCAATCAGTCAGTCTATCACCAGTCCCAGTGGGAACGGACTGAGGGTAAAAACAGGGGGGAATTTAAGGGCAGTGATCCATCACAAATATGAATTCTGCCTTTGAAACTAATGCTGACAGTATCAAAAGATACTGCTTTTCACCTTTCCCCAAGAGTCCTCCAGAGGCACTGGAGATGCAAGGTGCCTAGCAACTGACTCCAGGAGGTGGAGGCATTGCAACTTTCTCATAGCTGCCATTACTGACAGCCTGGATAGAGAAAGCAGGTAAGCAGGTACTTGTTCTGTTACAGGTCCTGATAGTTTCCACTTGTTCTGCTACGGGCCCTGATAGTTTCCACTTGCTGGAATGTCATGGTGACTTGGAGGCAATTAAGACCAGAGCAAGCCATTCCAGACACAGAGTGAAGTGGAATCAATGTTGGAGAAAAAACAGTGTTGTTTTCAGGTACTTCTGCACTGATTGCTTTCTTCATGTTCAGGTGCACCCTAGGATCACAAACGCTGCACAGACACTGTGGAAAACGTGTTTGGACAGTGAGCAAAATACACACTTTTCAGCATCCCTTCACAACAAGGATGAATACTTCCAATATGCTGACAAGGCTCACGTTCTCTTCACAGCTCCAAATGGTGCATGACTTGACATTTTAGGTGCCAGCAGTTTTTCAACACACACTTCACTTAAATAAGTATTTTTAAAGCCCTCTAAGACCCTCAGATAGAAAATACTACAGGTGCACATGCACTGCAACTCAGAGATTCACTGCATCCTGTGTACAGACACGTGAAGTCCCTCCGCACTAGTTCACTTGAGACAACATGAGAATTAATCACCGAGGGCAGGTAGAGCTGGGCATTGTATGCTGAAGCTAACATTATCACATCCATGCTGCCATTTGAATTGAATTCAAAGCGTGCTAGCTTCCACCTAGGACATATTCAGAAGATACAACTAGACCTGCAGGTCACTATGTAAATGTGACAGTAAGTGCCGTGCATTATTTCATTTGATGCTGTTGTCTATTCACTCTTCTTCATTAACTCCAACA
Source organism: Oxyruncus cristatus (assembly GCA_013399855.1). Lineage (NCBI taxonomy): Eukaryota > Metazoa > Chordata > Aves > Passeriformes > Cotingidae > Oxyruncus > Oxyruncus cristatus. The sequence continues at coordinate 103,550 of VXAY01004190.1, forward strand.
CAACCTACCTTCTAAATATATTTCACATTAAATGCTGTATGACTGAACCAGTGGGTTTCCAGCAATAGGTCACAAGCTTCTTCTTGACAATTGTTTCAAATAATTCTTAGCAGGCACCAATGTTGAACAGAGTATATTTCTGTCTGTATTGTTATAGTCTATTTTTAGAGTTGCAGAAATGTCCCCAAACAGACACTGGTTTAGAACTAAAAGCAGTTACATCTCTCTCTTTTTCCTTTTCCCAAACCTCTATTTGATATCTAAGAAAAACTGTCAGTCATGTGCTGAAGTTACAGATCATTTTGACAGCCAAAGATAGGATTAAGAAAAAAATGAAATTTGAATGAATCTAAGGCAACACTAACAACTTCTGAAGTCAGAAATATTCATCTTTAATGTAGACATTAGTCCATTTTAGTGCACCACTGTATAATTTATAAATCGTCTCTGTGCTTAAGAGTTACTCAGTGTATCCTTTATGTCCAAGTATTTACAATATGACTCTATAATTGCAAAGATCCATTTGATTGGTTTTGCTGTCTTCTAAGCTGTACACACTTCAAGAGAAATCAGGAGTGACATACATCTTGTCAAAGGACAGCGAACCTTGGCAACATAAGGCTGGTCAACTTGTACATGAGTATCAGCAACTCACTTTTTAGCCTTAATATCAAATCAGTTACGGTTGTATTTCACCCTTTCTGCTATCCAAAGCCGCAACAGCAGCAGGGAGATGAGGCAATTGCAGATGAGTGCTGGCTTGCTCCCACAACCATGGTAAGCTCATTTTTCTAAGGGAATGCTGGAAGAATCAAGCGCAAGAGCTGCTGCTGCTCATTTCATGGGGACACACACATCGAACTTGCTGTACCCATGAAATGGCTAGCAAACCTAGAAAACTCCTGTAAACTTCTAAAATATTCTGGTAAGATTACTACTACTAAGATCAGCAGGTCAGATATATCTGGGAAAAGACACATGCATCAACAGGTGACTTAAGCTCTCTTCTTGCTCACAGAAGCTGTGGATGCTCCATCCTTGGAAGGGTTAAAGGCCAGGCTGGATGGGGCTCTGAGCCATCTGGTCTAATGGAAGGTGTCTCTACCCATGGCAGAGGCTGGAACTAGATGATCTGTAGGGTCCCTTCCAACCCAAACAATTCTACGATTCCAGAGCTGTCATTACTAAACCTCATGAGCAAAAGCCATTACACTTCTAAACCAATACTGCAAAGGCAAAAAAACCCCCCAACAACCACACCGAAAAACCACAGAAAAATGAATGGAGAATATTAACTGGCTTATACGGCCAGCCAAAACTCCTCCTCAAACCATTGCAATTCCTTATGCGGATTCCAACATGGTGGTTGATTATTTTCTGTCCTACTTTCTAAGGGTACTACTTACGCTCAGACAAATAGCTACAAATTTTAAAATAATACAACTTAATGAGGATAGTCAAATACCCTCTACAAAACTCTGGTTTCTTCCAATTGTTTCTAGAATATTTTGGGGTTTTGGAAGGAACTATGAAGAATGTCATAAAGAGGCAGTACATCAAGCTACATGTTAGTTTATTTTTACACCCTAAAACCTATACATGAAAAAAAAAGTGGACAGTCAAACTGTGTCAGCATTGGGGAAACATTCATCTGATATGCAATTAAAGTAAACTCAAGAAAACTGTTTACATAAAGACAGCCTAATTTTTGAGATAGCGCAAGTAAAGCCTCTGCTCAGTTTTACTTGCAAGTATCAAAGACAGAAATCAAAACTAAAATCCCTCCTGTGCTCTGGTTTAGAGGAAAGTATAAAGGCCAAGTCTTAACAGCAGGGCCGTGCTCCCAGAATGTTTTCTCTCAGGATTGTTTTGTTCCAACTCCCGGACTCAACAGTCCCCAGAGCCAAGGGTGGAGTGCTGTGAGTCACACCTGCTCCAGCAAGGACATCAATTACACCAGCCCTGCTCTGTGGGACCGAACAGCTTCTCAAGAGTGACACGTGTGGATCCCAGTGTGGATTTACAGAAAGTCGTAGCAGGAAGTATCAGCTTTCGTTCTTTCAGTTGTCTTTACAGATTGTATAGAATCCCTTCAGTATCTACTTGGTTGCAATTTTTAGGGGTAATATTACTCTTCTGTTCCCCAGACACCAAATTATTGGCCTGCCAAAGAAAACAAGCTATTCCCATCATTAAAGGAAGTAAAAAATCCACTAAAAACAAACATTTTTGTTCCTATTAATAAAAGCAGAACAAATAAAACCAGATGAGGCATTCTAGCTCTCTGAGCAAAACAAGCTCTCATATCATTGAATCAAAGTGGAGGAGCACGACAGTGGTGTTGCAGCAGTATTTTTCTGATGCCTTTAAAAGCCTAACCCCTCCCCCCCCCAAAGTGGCAGAAAAACTGCACTTTTCATGAGAAACATGTCCTTCTCATCAGGCTTGGTTCTCACACCTCACTTCCCCGTGGATGCCACAGCTGACTCATTTATTGATGTGGTTAAACATTCAGAGTATCCACCTGATTCCAATATTTTGTAACTGAACACCAGTTGGCATTTACTTTGGCACAGGGATCCCAAACAAACCATTTTTATGAATTCTTTGTAATATTTTTCTTAAATGTCATAGAGTTCATCTGTCATTCAAGAAAAAAAAAAATCAATGCAGGTCTCATGCTTCTCAGATTTTGCTTTTCATCTTTTCAACTGGTAGAGCTTTACCAGAGAGGAGGCCAGGATAGACAGTATCATGTTGAAAAGAAAGGTAACTTGAAACAAGACAAATTTGTCTGCAGAGGTATCAAGTATGAATGAACAAGGGAGTCAGGGGGATTTTTCTTCAGAAAAGTACTCCAAGTATAGAAAATACCTGAAAAATATCATCACAATCATCACCAGCTATGATCATCTCATAGGCAACAGTATTTATCTTCTCATATAACATGAACATAATGTGATTCTACCACTGCTTTTGAAGTGGTATGTATATATATGTGTGTGTTCATTGATATTTCCTCTTATTTATGGTACACCAAACCTTCTTTTTGCATATAAATATTTTCATGAAAGGTTAAGTGAGTAGTTGTAACAACATTGGCTTGTGCTAGCAGAAACATTTAAAGCGCATTACCAAAAATTGCAGCTAATACGTAACGAAAACTGAAAATTTGCTACATGGTTAGAGCATCATGCCAATGTTACCCACAAAACCATCAAATCTAATTTGAAATCTAATTCCTATTTTCTAGAAAATCCATAGATTCTAGTTGTTTAGTTGCATCCTCACTAGCTATAAGAAACTCCTTCCGCATTCTAGTCCAACTTCTTTACCTTGAGAATAATGGGTAAAAATAAGTGAGGAAAAACGTTTCCACAGTAACATGCAATGATCCAGTGTAATACCCAAAGCCTTGTTGCTCCAAAGACAGGCAACAATGTGATTTGTACCATCGTGTTTTGTAAAAAATATCAGTACAAGCAGGTGAAAAACCTACTGAAATCTATTTCGGCTCACCACAAATGATTTCACTTAGGTGATCTACAGGAGGCCACAAAACAAAGTTAAAAGCAGAGTTTCAGGTTGGGCAGCTTCATCTTCCTTTATACCCCATTGCTGTCACTTAATGTGGTTCCCTGGCACATTATAGTAAAGGAGTATTTACATGGCACAGTGCAGTTTTTTGCAGTGCTTGTTAGGTTTTGCAAAGTGTTATTTTGCCAGAGAGAATGTAGCACTTCTAGGTCTTGGGATGATACTCTACAGAACACACACCTTAATTATGGGCAGCTATTCAGCACCAGTCACGACAAGCCTAACTACCTTAAAGTTGTCATCAAATTATATTTAGAGTATAATTCACACCATGTTTTGCACTTGTCTTGCATTGGCCCAGGATTTCAAAGAAGCTGCTGTACCTTATCGTTGTTCCCTGCAGTCGATCAATTTTCTTGTTCAGTTCAGCAATGATACTGTGCAGCTCTGTGATTCGTTCCTCGTAGCGCAGAGTTGTTCGCTCCTGCACATCTTCGTGCTCTCTCATCAGGTGGGATTGCTCACACTAAAGCAGAGAAACCAGGAACACAAAGGGTGTTACGGATAACTGCAAGGAGATCAGGCAAAAGGGCACAGCATTACGGTTTTCTTACTTATCCTTAGCAAGCAAAACCGAGAGAGACAAAATATTGAGAAGTACATAAAGGTATGTAATTACAAGATTTTAGGAACTGACAGAATATGCTGTGTACTTTTATTATTTTTTTTCTAAAGGGCAGAAGTTGCCCCTCCTGCTTGAATAAAAAACACCATTTGCAACTCAAAATAGCTACAAATATTGATCTTTGTATCCAAGAGATTCACGGCACATTGTGAATCTTCAAGGATCTTCCCAACATGCTCCAAATTAGAACAATTCCTACAGCAAAACCCACATCATTAGGTGGGAAATACAGAAAAGTAATTACACTTTGAGGTTATGGGTTCTTCTCTAGTATAAATATTTGGTTTTAATTAAACTTTAAAGATAATAGAGCATATTTTTATTATGTTAGTACTCTACAATAAAATGTTTATGATTAGAACAATTAAAAGGCTGCTTGTTTTTTATACATATCACAAAATCATCCTTCTTTCCTACCGAATTTTAAATCTAGCCTCTTTGGTTTACTCTTCTAACCATCAAACATTCTATTTCAATTACAGCAAACAATTACAGTCTACTGAAACTACAACCCAGCAGTGCAGGCTGACTGAAGTTATGCTTGGTAGTGGCTGGAAAGAGTAAGACTTCTAACTACTTCCTTCTCATGCCCCCTTTCATTCAAGCCTCTTTGCAACCACACAGTGGTATTTCAAAATTCACAACCAGTTGACAGTATGAAACCTACAGTCCTTAACTGAAGACCTGCAATGTAAAATCCCAGTAGCATTTCTAAAGATTACAGTTTATAATAATATTGCAGGTCCTCCAACATTGCTGCATAAACAGCTTTTTTTCAGATCAACTAAACACTCCATAGAGAGTAACTCCCTAAACCCTTTATATCATAAATATGACATATTCAAACTAGCAGGTGTGGCAGAATTTTCCTAGTTTGCTCTCATATTTTTTGGCTACTTACATTCATAGCTTGAGAACATCACTTACATAAAAGGCTAACTGAAAACTAAGATTTACACTGACCTTCAATAACTTTTTTATTTTAAATTTTAAATACCATTTGTTCCACGATTTTTAGGTTTCATGACTATGTACACTGAAAAGCAGTTGAGACATCAGGGGGCCCTTCCATAGACTACAACAAAATAGCTTCTTTCTCCAGCTGCAGTCAAAAGGACTTTTGCCTATACTAAGAGAAACAGATCATATCATCACACTATAAAAGGAGAGGAAATGGACACAGTTTAGAAGACCGAAAATATTCACCTCACTTCTAAGACTTCATGTTGGCTACTGATATCCTTATAGATGTACATTATAATGACTCTATACTGTAGAAACATTCCACAACTTATTTCTCACATTTTCATTTTTTAACATCGTATCTGTCTGAAGAACTACCATGGCCTTCAGAGTGAAGAAATAACACAGAGAAAACGTTTCACAAAAGCTTCAGAGCAGATTTAGGGGCAATAAATAAAAATCTAAATTTCCTCTGACACACATATGCCCACAAATGGTACCTAAGCATTAACCAGATCAATCAGTTATATGCACTGGTGGGCTTTTTTCCTTCTAAACCAAAGAGATGATTTCAGATGGAGTGTATAATAACTGTTTTCTGACAATAAATAAAAACCCTATCACAACAATTTTTGTCTCTCTAAGCTAGAAAAGCAGAATTTGTTTATCTTGACTGAAGATATACGGACTCTTGCTAATGGATCTCAACCACATTACCAGCTTGCTTTCTGTTTTCTCCAGCCATTTCTCAGTCACCATTTTTCAGGACAATCATCATTTAGTGACAGATGCACTTTGTGAACAACCAGTAGTCTGGTAATATAAGACAATAGCTTCACATTTGATTTTTTAAAAGCACTCTTGAATCATCTTAGGTAAAAGCAACTGAAAAGGGCTGAAAGGAAATCTCTGTGAAAGACAGGCCATGACACCAACTAAGGACTGCTCTGCCTTGGAGATGGGCACAGAATTACATCTGCAAAGTTCTGGTCACCCATGACAAGCCTCAACTGAAAAAGGCAAAAGCATCCAAACAATGAAAACATAGTTCAGTATGGATCCCAAAATGCAGCCATGGAAAATTCTTTTGGTTATACAGGATTGCTGTTTATTACGGAACATTCATCTCAAAGTTCAAAATGAAACAGAAACAAATGCATCTTTTTGTACCCACTGCTGAAGTTTTTCTCTGGGATATTGCAACTATTCATCATCCTCCCTAGTTTCTTTGTTCTTTGAGTCTCAGAACAAAACAATCTGCCACCATTTTTTTGTTTCTTTCCAATATAAATTAACAATGACTAGAAACATCATTGTATGAACTCCTGATGGTGAGAAACAACCACAAGAGCAAGGAAAGTATGAGGGAGAAGCATGGAAGAGAAAATAATTTAACCCAAGCTTATCATCTCAACATGTGATTCTTCTGCCTAATAATGTACAAAAATTCCTAGTGAAGAAACACTAACAATGCATTAAATTATGTTTAACTTCATGTTAAATTTGCAGTGTTCAGTCAGAGGATAAAAAAAAGAATCACCAGCAGCAGTGCTCATTAAGAGATGCCCCAGTGCCTCAGGCCCTGCAGAGACAAACACTGGCTATGGTGTTGTTCAACACAATACAAGTCATCACCTGAACAAGCCACGATGATAAACCTGTCTAACAGGATTACAGGAACTAAAAATCTTTGCTCAACTAACACAGTATACTTTAATTTAAGAGGAGTGGCAGATTTAAAAGTGGCAATCCATTAATCTAAATTTAAGTGTAAACACAAGTCTGTGGTGCCAAATCCTCAATCATGACAACATGCACAGTCAGAATTAATTGTTTTGTTGTATATTTTGTGCATACTTGATGTGGAAGATGAATACAAGTACACAGAATTAATCCACGTCAGATAAGGACATCACACTACAGAACGAGTCATTTCAACGTTCATCTGAACACCACTCACTTGTTACTCTGTTAAATGAGAAACTGAAGCCTTCCTGTGAAGTTCACATGTTCTTACATGTCTGCAGAGAATGTTGCTTATGTTCTTATATACCTACAGAGTGTTGGTTTAATTCTTATACTGAAATTCTGCTATCCCTCCCTATATTCTGAATAATCAAGAGGATGGTAAAGAATTATCACTGCAGTAATGGGACACGCTGCTGTGTGATACACGGTCTAGAATGGTACAGCACAGTCTTTGTTACCCTGTGTCTAGAGCTATTATAAAAACTCAGAATTACAACTAAAAACAAAGAATGAGACAAGTACCTTGTGAAAGGAGATGAAATTACAAGAAAGATGTAGTAAGTGAATTGTCTACTCTTGTTGTATTTACTGAAATGTCTAGCATGTTATTAAATCCCATGTTCTTTCACAAAACTGCAGAGCTCAATATCACAGGATGAAGGAAATGCCAAGAATGTAGATGTATTAGGAAGTAGATTATATAAATCCACAGAGGATGGGACCATATAGGACTACAAAATATGATACAGCCTCCTGCTCACAGATGTTGGCAGAAAGGCGGGGGAGTATGAAGGAGGATAACTCTATCGATTTCTTATGGTCTCCCTTCAGACAACCCACTGTCAAAGCCAGGACACTGTGCCAGAATGAGCTAGCAGAAAGCACTACACTTCTCATAACCATGGAAAGATTTTTGGAAGAAGACATTAGTTGAGATTGACCTGTGCTTTACAGAAAATTTCATTCAAGAGATCACCCTGTTGCCAAAGAGTACACTGAAAAAAACACAAAGAGATCTGCTATGTTACTAAAATAATAGAGACATGTAGAGAAACACTATAGCAGGTCTCTGCAGACTGCAGATTTGGAAGCAAGCATGCCACAACCAAGAGTAATCAACTATGTCACTTTAAAAAATTTTAAGCCTAGGCTATCCAACTATCTTTCTTCACCATTTGTCACCAATTACTTGAATTGTGGTTCCCCAAAACACCTCCACTCTGCAAATCATAAATCCTTTCTTCAAAACGCCTCAGATTCCTCAGGAAAAGATGGGAAAGGTATTACCAAAAACGCGACATAAGAGCTATTTGTTCCAGAAAGCATTTACCATGCCAGCTGAAATGAAACATGTGCTGCCTTTGTAAGTATAATCCAGATGCAAAACAGAGATTTAATACTGACCCACTAACATCTGAGTATGGTTATGCAGAACCTCAAACACCTCCTACTTAATTTATGCCTTCTGAACCTCTGATTCACATTAGACAGAGGCTGTAGAGGAAAAAATTGTATGATACACTATGAACTTGAATGAATCTCTGTGAAGTGGGAAGAAAAGTTCAAAAAATTATGTTAAGTGACATATCTACTTGGAAGTGATGCAGTTAGAAAAAGAAGAAAAGATGGAGTGGTTTCACCAGTGTCAGTCTCAGTACTTAAACACAGCCAACACACTGAATATATGAGTTGTGTTTCTTTAATGGCTTATTCCTTAAAAAAGATTGTATTTTATTTAACACACACACTAAAAAAAATTCTATCCACTCGAGGGCATTTTAAAAAAAATTCACTGAAAAGAGATAAAACATTAAAACTTTATAGAAATTTCTCATTAAAAAGTAATTTTTTTATCTGAAATCTAGCTAGCAGGCTAGCTTCCACATATTTCAATTTTGTGAAAGATACAGTCGTCACTAGGCTTGTGTTCACAAGCACATGGCTCAAGCTCATGTAACAACCCCCAGCATGAAAAATCGAGTGCTACATACACATGCATAATTGATATCCCATCACACGAAACAATCTCATGCTAACAGAGCACATATTAATTGTGATTAAGGACTGATCCTTAATCCCAGTTGCCATCAACGTGGGTTCAGTACTGAATGGGAGCACCTACAAGACAATCTTCACTAGCTGTGAATACATGTATTTTTAAACAGAGATTTGGAAATAAAATTAAAACACTGACAATAACCTGTGGTTAGCACATATAAATAATAACAAAGTCAATGTGGTCATGCAGAATTATATTGATAATTTGGATACAGGGAATCATTCTCACAGTTTAATGATTGTTAAATGCAGCCTCCTATCAAATTGTAAGCCAGAAGGAGGATTCTATCTGAAGAATGCCACAGAAATTAAAAAAGGTTCTCAGGATTACAGCTGATAAACCATGTTAACTCTCAGCTTGGCTCTGGCTCACATATTAAGGGGAATAAAACATGAAAGTGGTTTTTATTTCTGGATGTTGCATTGATGGTCTGCAATAACAGTATCACTTACAAACTGTCAAAAAACCTTTAAGGTAGCTGAAAAAAAAAACATTAGGGAATGCAGGAAAAGGCCAACATAAGGGAAGACTAAAGTAAAAGCCTAAATATCATGACTGCTTCAACGTTTCCACATTTGGCTCGAGTTTAATAAA
>VXAY01004195.1:0-10618 GCA_013399855.1 Oxyruncus cristatus
CTGAAGTTCCAGCATGTCCAGAACACCATGACTCAGTGGGCATTTGACTTCATTCAGGCCATGATGGTCCACTGTCAATCTCCACTCTCCATTGGATTTACACACTGGCCATATAGGGCTATTAAAGGGTGAGCGAGTCTTGCTGACCACCCCCTGGGTCTCCAGTTCACAAATCATCTTAGGGATGGGAATCACAGAATCTCAGTTGGTGTGGTAGTGATCAGTACCTGTTGTTCTTTGATCCTCAGCAGTCCCACAGCAGAAGGGTCCTCTGAGAGACCAGGCAAGGTGTTCAACTGTCTAATTTCCTCTGTCTCCACAGCATCTATCCTAAAAGCCCAACGATGCCCTTTGGGTCCTTGAAATACCCTCTCCTGAGGTAATCTATGCCAAGGATATACAGGGCCTATGGGCCAGTCACAATGGGGTGTTTTTGCCATTCATTCCCAGTCAGGCTCACTTCAGCTTCCAGTACAGTCAGCTGTTGGGATCCCCCTGTCACCCCAAAAATAGAGATGGATTCTGCCCCTACATATCTTGATGGCATCAGGGTACATTGTGCATCGGTGTCAACTAAAGCCTTATAGTCTGTGGATTTGATGTGCCAGGCCATCAGATCCATACAGACCAATAGATCCAATTGTCCGTTTTCTCCACCTGGCTGGAGACAGAGCCCATTTAGTCCTCGTCATAGTACTTGTTGTTCACTTCTTGTAACTATGAACTGGAGGTCCCTTCAAGAGGATCAGAAGTAACATCAGCACTCATATTCTGTCTGAGGACTTGCCCACTGGAAACTGGAGTGCCATTTATCCTTGAACAATCTCCTATGGTGGTTGTTCTTCGTCTCAACTCACATACCCATGCTGCTAGGGCAGAGGTGGGTTTTCCATGCCACTTCCTCATGTCCTCTCCGTGGTCATGCAGGTAAAACCACAGGTTATCTCATGGTCTGTACCCACTCTCTTGAGCAGAGAGGTGATTGCTTCCAACAGCAGAGATTCCGTTCTGTACTAACAGGCCATGGGAAACTTAGTTAAATTGCTGGTGGCCCTTGGACAATTTTTCCATGGATGAGACACAGGACCGCAGTGGGGAAGAGATACTTTCCTCATATAGTCGGAGTTTTGTAAGCAAAATATCCACTCTTAGTTCTCCTTCTTTCATTGATATCACTGCCAATGAGTGGGCGTAAGACAATGGCATGCTCCGTACAAACGTCCACCACAAGGCTTGTGTACACTGGACCTCCTCTGGATCTACAGGGGACTGCTTGTTATTTGAATCCCTATAGATTACCTCCAGCACAGCTAATTCTCTCAGGTACTGGATACCTTGCTCCATGGCATTCCACTTTTCTCCATGCACTAAAAGATCATCTTTGAAAAGATACCTTTCCTTCACGCTTGACAGGAGTCGCCTCCAGAGGCTGAGAGTTTCTGTTCTCTTCCCAATCCCCTTGTCAATGCCTGCATCCCAGGACAGGGATCCCAGTTGCTTGGCTTCACTACCATCTAGTTTCATATGGTGGGCCACGATATCCCAGCATCGGAGCAGCCAGGTCACAAGGGGCTCACCTGACTGGCAGCTGAAATCTTTTCGCATATCTTGCAGCTCACCCAAGGCTAGGGATCAGGTGATTATCTCTGGCCCTGCCTCTTCCTCCTGTTCTGAAGACCCTACTTTCTCTTCATCCCTCACTAAGCGAACTGATTTGGTCTTGGATTTCTTCTTCTGTATAGGGGCGACTGCTACAGGCACAGGTTGTTCCTCTGGTTCAGCTGCAGTTTGAGTGGCCTCGGTGCCTGTTGGTCTGCTTTCCTCCTCCTCCCCCTGAGGGTACTGTCTAGTGATGAGCAGTGTCTGATAAATAGTAGCCAGGGCCCAGCACATTGCATAACTTTGCACCTCTCTGGAACTGCCACAGCATTTTTTTTCCAAATATTCTGCCACATTAACAGGGTCCTGTAGTTATTCGGGGGTGAACTTCCAAACCACTGGAGCAGAGAATTTCCTTCAAAAGCTGGCCCATTTTCTACTACCTTCCATGCCACTCATGACTATCCACCCTCAGGGCAGATGTCTGAATGACCTTCCCAGAAATCTCTTTCATAACTCTAAACATGGTGTAGACCGCACTGAGGAGACCTGGCAGACCAAGCAACAAGAGCATGCTTTCTTTAACATCCAACGGGAATTCAAGATTCTCAAAAGCTGTTGTAACTGGCCTGAAGGAGGAAAAGGGGGTGAAAAGTTGGGGAGAATCATCCTCCCCCATTCCCCCCACAGACTGGGTACGATTATTAATGAATTCCCAGAGGTAGCACCCAAGGAGGAGGGCAACACTGAATACACATCCCAAATGATCATTATTGTCCTTAATGTTATCATGTCATAAACTGATATCACACTGTACAGCAACAAAGCAATTGCGATTCCTCTCCCTGCTCTGAAAAAGAGCACCATGAGCAGCACATACAGGAATATATACCAGGTTAGGTGCCACACCCATATGAACAGACCAAGCAATATTGTGACCAGTGGCTCTGGACCTAATACAGCAGACGCTTAGATCAAATTTGTTTCCAACCCACTCTGGGCAGATCTGTTGTTATCTCAACCCTTTGTGCCCCACATTGGGCGTCAATTAAGGCTGTCATGGTTCAGGAATGGTATTCCCCAATTTAGTAGCCCTGCTAAAACCANATTTAATAGCCCTGCTAAAACCACACTGCTGCTTGCTTCTCCTCCTCCCCCCTTCCCCTTGAAAGCACAAAAGGCAAAGATCATGGGTTGAGATAAGAACTATTTGCTGGAAACAGCAATGAGACAAGAAAAGAAACAGTAACAGCAACAATATTAATAACAAAAGGTATAAGACAAGGAAATGATTTACACATAAAATAAAACAATACCAGACCAGTCCACCCACCACACTTTCTCCCACAGGAAGGAATGCCCTTCTTCCAGGAAGTGAGAGAGTCCCTTTCCCCGTCCCTGGAAGTGATGTGTAGGGGTATTAAATAACATTAGGGTCTTGGCCATGTTCATTCCTGCTGATCTGGGACAAAACCAGGGAAATTGGGTACACTAAGCCAAAGTTGTTTTCAGATTCCTTTTTTTTTTTTTTTTTTTAATCTTATCATTAATCATGATCCTCCATTAGCCAAAAGACTACTGTCAATATTGAACCTAATACTTCACTTTATGCACAGGTTATTCTACTGTATGTATGAGGCAGTCATTTCCTTCACTTTATAAGGCCTAGAAATTATTGGGCTTAATTCAAGTAAAAAATTTGTATTCTCTTTAGGAATACATTTGTCAGCAAAGCATGAGAACTTTTTTTTTTTTTAAAATATATCTTAAAATGATGTAACATAAGATTGCATCTATAATTCTCTAGGAAATGTTTGACATGCTTCTTCACATAGGACTGTGAAATATTTGATATTGGAACACAGACTATAGATAGATTAAACTAAATCGGAATAGAATTGTTTAAAAGGTAAGAAAAGAAAGGAATGAATACCTTATTAGAAGTAGGTCTGGATAACACAGATTATAGAGATGTCTCCCTATATATCACCTTCTAAACTGTATTCCTATTCTTCTCACCTTCTGTACCAATTCTATCCTATCTGTCAATTTATTGCACTGTCCTGCATCTCGGTCTTCCCCACAACTTCTTTTGAAAGAATATATCATAGCATGCATAAAGACATAATTTCATGCTAAGGCCTTTTTTGTTTTCAAATCTCTCTCAATCATGTCTTAAAACTTATAAAGATAGATATATTTTTATTGGCCCAAAGAATTCAAATTCATAATGATAGAAAGCATTCTTATAGGAGCACTTTCTACTAGTAAAGATCATTCTTTTCATATTCCTTTTAAAATTACCTTATTCCAATTATTATTAAAAAGAAATATCTTTTGTTAATCACTAAAAAGGAATATTTCTATAGTGTAAGGAGACAACAAAAAGAAGATAAATTCAGATTGTGCCCTGTTTTGTTACTTCAGAGACTAAATATTAAAAATGGGAAATGAGATGAAATGCAGTAGAAAACTAAAGAAAAAAATGAAACTACAAACTAGGACATTATAAATTGCATTCAATACAGATTTTATTTACCTTAAGCCATTTATCAACACACTTGGCATGGAACTCATGGTTACAGGGTAAGACTCTAAGTAACTGCCTTGCTTCGAAGTCACACATACACACTACACACCTAAAAAAAAGACAGCAAATATCTATAAACTTTCCCATTTAATAGTAACAGGCAGCTTATTAGGTGTGTCTGCAAAAGTGTTTTTGAAAACCACTGGAGTATCTACAGTGATCAAACTTTTGTGGGTATAGATGTCCAGTGGACTAATGTAAAATGAGAATTTCTTTTGTTTTGTTTACCATGTTTTCAAATCCCAAAGCAGACAAGGCAGTTCACTGGCCCAAGAAGTAAATAGACTGTATTACCGAAATTCAAAATACTGGAGTTTGTGCCTGCTGTTATAAACAGGCAGTGCAAACCCTATAGTATATTTCTTTCACTTTTAATTTTACTTTTAGCTACATTAAAATAAAAAACATCCCACAGAACTTGCCTTGAGTATTTCTGAAAGTCATAGTTGATTAAAGATCACACACATTTTACTATGAAAAATTTCTCCTTAAATTAAATCTATATTCTGTTGTACATGTTTTATAAACACATTTCTTCCCCAGACACATCATCAAATTAAGTTCTCTGGTATTTTTATTTTTCTTATTCCCTACTATGTTGAAAACAACATTGAAAATTGCTCTAAGTGGAACATCAGAGAAAAAAACATCTTCAGTTCAATTTCAAACATTTGACAGCACTGTATATCACTTTTGCTGCCTCCCACCTATATCTCATTTCTCTGTTATGTAGATTTTTCAAACACAAATTTTCTTAAAAATAAGTAAAAATAACTTTAAACCTCAAAGACTGCCAAAAGCTCTCTCAGGAGCACTTAAAACTTCAGTAATTGGAAAATATTTCAATATAGGCTGAATTCCAAGTTATCTGGTATGCCAAACAAAAATTTGGAAAACTTTTTAAAAATTCTGAATAACTAAATTTGGACATATAACTGAAGTGAGAATATGCAGAATTTTAAAGTCAAGATAAATTATATCTGATTTTAAAAATGGTTTAAGAAAATATATTTTTTTTATTTGAGCGCTTTTGTTACAGTATTTGCTTAGTTTAGGCTGCAGTCTGAAGGCATGGAAATAGTTATGTAAAGTATATAATTTTGAGATAGATGTACTTACAATGTCTGCTCTGATTGATGATTGCTTGGATTGAACCTGTAAGATGGAAGTTGTTCAATGTCTGTCTTTGTCAGTCCTCGAGGTTTGGCTTCTCCTAGACGTTCTGCCAAATTCAACAGTGCCTACGAAACAAGGAATTTGGACTTTTTAACATTCATTGCCACAAACAAGCTCCAGCTCTACTAGAAGTGATTTCTTCTGCCATGTCACAGATGGCACAACCCACCTCATCACAGAATATTCTGAGTTGGAAAGGACCCACAAGGATCATCAAGTCCAACTCTGAAGTGAATGGCCCATATGGGGATCAAGCCCACAACCTTGGTGTTATTAGCACCCTGCTCTAACCAACTGAGCTAATCAAGACAGGTTTTATCTTGCTTCTCTCTACAACTGCAAGTACTATGGAAAGATGTCTTTTAAAGTTTGATCATTGATGAATCCTTCTGAACTGCATAAGATAGTATCTTCAGGATTTCCAAATATACATAACCTAACTATTAATCACTCCTGTAGCTGTATTCACAGTTTGATACGTTTTACATTAGAAATTAATGACACAGTAGTGTGAGTAACCAGATGAAAATGCTGACAAACTTGCTTTCTAGGAATATGCAATGAGCCTAGCTCTAGGTGTCCAAGAGTTTAAAGGGACAACTTTTTACTCCCATTCCACTTCTTGCGCTAACTGAATTGAGACATGGAGATTTTATGCTGAACCTTTGGAAACAAAGGCATGAAATCAAACTAAATAGAGACACTTTCTGATTAAATTTTGTACTCATACAGGTAGAACACTGTTCCTAAGTGATCCTCATGTAAATAATTTCTGCTCCCACATGAGAGGTTCCAGAAAAGCATCAGTATAAACTTGATAGAGAACTGAACCACAGAGGTTAAGAGATTTGATGGAAGATGCAAAGAGTACAGATACTCAAATAGCCCAAAACCTGGAGCCCAACATGCCAGCTACAATATGATGCTTCTTTTAACTAGCACAAGAAGCATTATAGGACAGCCTCTCATTACACTAAATGCTATGCGACAGCATAGATACATATCTCTGAGCAGAATCAAGGAGAAATAGATACATGAGGAGGGGTAGGCAGCAGCTGAAGTTTTCTGAACAGAATCTGATGGGAATCCAACAGCCTGAGAAGCAGCAAGGACAGGAGCTGGGATCAGCCCTCAATTATCTAAGACACTGAAATTTTATTTCAAAATATGTGACTTGCTGTACTCTCCTTATTGTCAAGAGAAAATATATATTAAGAGATTCCTGCCAACAGAACATTTACCTGAATTCATCCTATAATATTAACACTAATCTGTAAAGATAGCAAGGCACATAAAAAGCACCAAGTTCTAGCATATTCAAAAGAATAGGATATTTATGCCCAATATATAAAAATCAAGAAAAATGCAAAAAGAAGAGTTACATCTAGAATGGAAAGTTGAGGAATTTAACCATCGCTAATCTGAAAGGAGACATTTGGGGAAAGGCAATAAATACAAAATAAGGGTGTTTCTAACATCCAGTGTTAGAAAACAGTATGGAAAAAAATGTTTCTACATTCTGTCTTCATAAACATTACATTTATTTAATCCGGTTTTTGTCTTTGAAAAGCAAAAGACCATTTAAGTTCATGTATTGAGTTAACATCTGCTCCTCATGAATTTGTACTTCACACACCAACCTCGTAGTTTTCTACCTCTCCATCTTCCACATCCAACTCAAAGCTGAAAGCTGGTCCAACTGCAGGTGGCACTGGAAGCACTGATCTGCCAGAAAAACAAACAACAGTAAAACTCAATATCTTCCTTAAGGAAAGCATGCAAACATATGTCAGAGGTAGAGTTATGTTATTGATCCTTCTTAAATAAACAAATTCTAACAATCAGTAAAAGGTTAAATTTGAAATTGAGAATTAAAAGAATTAAGAATCAAAATTGCATCACTTTTTGGTACTCGATGTATTGCATTTTTAATTTGCATGGATATTACTATGAAAACTTATACTTACAGTAAGGCTCAGTGTTATTACAGAAATTAATTTCTTGATAGCCTGAATCACAGAGTTAATATTAATATTGAACAGAGTTTCTGGATTTAAATTTGACTTATTTAAATAGATAGACTATTAATAAAGATTAATAACCAGAGTTCACTTAGTTCCCCAATACAAAAGCATTCGAGCACTCAGAATAGAACAGAATAGAGTATTTCAGTTGGAAGGGACCCACAGAAATCATCTAGTCCAACTGCCTAACCACTTCAGGGCTGACCCAAAGTTAAAGCATATTATTTGGGGCATTGTCCAAATGCCTCTTAAACACTGACAGGCTTGGGGCATTGACCATCTCTCTAGGAAGCCTGTTCCAGTGTATGACCATCTTATCAGTGAAGAAATGCTTCTTAATGTCAAATCTGAACCTCACCTGACATAGCTTTGAACCATTCCCACGTGTCCTGCCCCTGGATACCAGGAAGAAGTGATCAACACCTCCCTCCACACTTCCCCTCCTCAGGAAGCTGAAGAGAGCAATGAGGCTGCCCCTCAGTCTCCTTTTCAGTGATGCACATAACAAAGATAATTACAATATAGTACTGGGACAACTTCCACGCTGATAGCAGACCGAACTATGCATTCCTATATAACATGGATTTGGCCAGAGAAAAACCTCTGCAGATATAAAGGGAAGAGCATGCAATTTTTTCTGTTTTTTCTTTTAAGTTAAAAAAACATCACCATCCCAAAATAGTAATATGGGTCAAAGTTTAATGCACAGTCATAGAAATAAAAAAAACACAGCACTATAAATTAATCAGGAATTATTGTGACACACAAGCAATCTTGCCAGAGTAAACAGGCAAGCAGCTATAACATCGGAACAGACTTTGTCAGAATGAGCAATGCAAAGTTTAAGAACTTCACTGAATCATATATCCTGGTGCTATTTTGATGCAAGTCTAACTGCGGAGTCAGCATCTATAGATATTGTGGCAAAACAACAAATGATAAAGCTGGATTATCTCCCCGTCAATGACACCTTCATAAAAAAATATCCTCATTTTCTAAGCATTTTGTATTAATTTCAAAAACAGAACCTACAAAGAACAATAAATTCCATGCCACACATCTAATCTACGGCAGATGGGATCTACTTTACAAGGTTACTGATAATCCCTTAATGCTACTTCTACCATCCCTTCTCTTCCAGAAATGGTTGATCAAGTGCATAAGTTAAAAAGCTGTAACAGATTATCAGTTCAGAAGAAAGAAATCCCCTCAAACAAAAAACCAAAACACACCCACACCCAGGAAGGCTCCCCTCATTATGTTTCAGTAATTAATTGAGTAAATTGATTTTGCTGAGGGTTTTTTTTTGTGGGTTTTTGGTTTGGGTTTTTTTTGTTTGTTTGTTTTGTTTTTGAGGGTTTTTTTTTGTAAGGAGTGTTAGATCTTTATCCTACATAAGTAGACTTTAGGATGTAACCATGGGTATAACTCAACTGTTATCAAAGAATCACGTGTAATCATTCTACACTGAACATCTTTAAGGAGATTTAAACAGAAAAAAGAGGCATAGGAAATGCCAAAACTACATTATCATAAAACTGTTCACTTGTACTAGTTTAAATAGACTGGAAACTTTAAATTTAGCTACAAGTTCTCTTATTCCTTGGGATTGTTTGAACTGTTTGTAACCTGTGGTAGAGCCCAAACATAAAAAAATATTGAGGGGATCAACTAGTTTACAGAGTTATTAGGTAGTCTATGAGTACAATGTGCTTTGGACTTACAACACATATGGTAATAGGCTGGGATGGTACGCATGTGGTGGTATTGGTTGCTGTGATAGGTATCTACTGTGCCCTGTGAGTCTTCGAGGCATAAAAGGTGGGTAAGGCTGTAAAAAGGAAGAAAAAATTCTTGTCTTATTTAATAATAAAATTAAATGAAAAGTGAGTGGTGAAATAAATTTTAAATAAGGCATTATCCAAAGAAATCCAGCCCTGTCCAAGCCAAAAATACCAGCCTTTTCAAAAAAATTGTTTTGACTAACAAATCTCATCAGTAACATACAATTATACTATCCTGCGGGGGAAAAAAAGTAACAATGCTAACCAGAAACTCTTGTAAGCTAGTGCCATGGTTTAGGAATGGTATTCCCCAATTTAGTACTGCCACTAAAAAGACCACGAACCACTTCCCTTCCCCCCTGAATGAGAGGCACAAAAGGCAAAGATCATGGGTTGAGATAAGAATAATTAACTGGAAACAGCAATGACATAAGAAAACAAAAAGTAACAGCAACAATATTAATAACAAAAGTATACAAAACATAGGGTGATTCACATGCAGAAATTCTCATCATGGACCCCGGGCAACAATGTACAATGGCAGATGGCTTGCCTACCCTGCCATGCTTTGTTCCACCAGAAAACAACACCCTTCTTCTTGGAAGTCAAAGAGTCCCTTACCCCCACCCCCAGCAATTGACATGAGGTGGTATAGAATAATTTCCTAGCCATGCCCACATGTCTTCAGGCTCCTCCTCCTCACAACTTCTGCAAAAATTAACTGTCCTGGACGGAAGCAGGAAATCATCCACCCCTCATTCTATACCATCTGTGTCATGCCCACATCCTACACCTTCCAACTATATATATATATATATAGAGAGAGAGAGAGAGTTTATTTCATCCCTGACTGTGGGTTCTATCTNTCATCCATGACTGTGGGTTCTATCTGCCCTAGATGTCTTCCAGGGCAGGAGGGCTGGTGTGCTATCAGCTGGTTGCAAGCTGCATCAGGAGCTCACAGCTGATGTATCTGGAGCAGTCCATCCTCATTGTCCATTGTAGTTATGGCATACAGTGGCAGTGTCATTCAGCAACCAATGTCATACAATTCAACATTACAGACTGCTCTCACACAGAAATCAAATCCCCTTGAAGTTCACATCACATTTCCCCATCCCTCTGCATTACCTACCAAGTGCACCCAGTTTCTTGAGCAAAACCAATCCCATGGATGGGTTTGTCTTTGCTTGAGGCAGGACTAATCCAAACTGTCTTCCCTAACACATTCCTCATGTGCACCATGGGGGCTTTATCCCCTTCTATGGTATGTGGAGGTTTTTTTTGGGCAGGGTCAGCTCAACTGGTAGAGCCTCTAGTGTTAACTAACCAGGTGGCCTTCACTAAATGTAGATCCCAATGTTTGAAGGTCCCGCCACCCATTGCCTTCAAGGTGGGTTTAACAGTCCATTGTACTGTTCGATTTTCCCAGAGGCTGGTGCATG
>VXAY01004196.1:1121-12045 GCA_013399855.1 Oxyruncus cristatus
AGAGCCCAGTTTCAATCCCTTCCCCTTTCAAACCTAGTTTAAAGCCCCCCTGATCAGCCCTGCTAACTTACGGGCTAGAGTCCTTTTGTCCTTGCTAGATAGATGAATCCCATCTCACTCTAGCAGGCTGGGTACCACAGACTTTGACCCACGGTTGAAAAAACCAAAATTCTGCCTGTGGCACCTGTTGATAAGATGGGTTTTCCTACTCCTCTCCTCATTCATCCCTGCTACTTCAGGAATTGAGGTGAACACCACCTGTGCTCTTGTCCCATTAATTAATCGACCCAGCACCTTGAAGCCTTTTTAATTAGCCTGGTACCTCTTTCATTAATGTCATTACTGCCAGCCTGGACAATGAGCAATGGATAATAATCAGAGGGCTGGATTAGCTCAGGGACTCTCCTACTAATATCCATTACCCGGGTCCTGGGAAGGCAGCAGACCTCCCTGTGGGATGGGTCCGGTCAACATATGGGGCCTTCAGTTCCCCTCAGAAGGGAGTCACCGACTACAGCTACCCTTCCTTTTTTTTTTTTTTTTAATAGCTGTGGTTGCAATCTGTCTGGTAGACAGGGTGCAAGCGGGAGACCCTACAAGCAGATCCTCTTCTTGACTGCCCTCTACCTGATTCTCTGGGTCCAGGGCCTCATACCTGTTCTTTAAGGGCACCCGGGGAGCTGATGGGGGTCGGGAGATGTTTCCTTTACCTCTTTGATCAGGGACCTGTTTCCATTCCCCCTCATCTACTTTGTTTGTTCCACCTGCCTGATGGTGGGAAGGGCAGGGCTTCACTGTCCTCCTGCTGGGCTTCCTTTGGGCTCAAAAGGGTGCGACTCCACCAGTCTCTTTTCCTTTCACTCTCCCTAATACTTCTTAGCCTCTCCACTTCTTCCTTGAGCTCTGCCACCGAGCACAGCAAATCATCCACCTGCTCGCGTTGTACGCAGGCGTCTCACACCGTCCTCTGGTACTGGGGCCAGGCTCAGACACTCTGTACAGCCAGTGACCTGGAGAGCTGTGTCCTTCCTGGGGAGTTCTGTCTGGCTTAGCACACTGCCCCTGAGAGCAGCAGCAACAGCTTCCGCTCATTTGGAAACCACTGCTGGGTCGAATTGAGTTGCAGGAAGAAAAGAAAAGAAATATACCCCCTGCCACACACCTACCTCACAGGCCACCAGAGGCAACTGGGAGGGTGGCGGTGCCCTTCCCTTGCACCCTGCCTGTGCCAACTGTCGCGCAAACTGCCCTGCCACGCCCTCACTGATGTGCTGCATTGGCTTCTTCTAAGTCAAATTCAAAAGGCCTTTTCAATGTTTCTCACAGAAATTGCACCTCTAAAGTGGACAGAAAATTTCTGTCTTCTCTGGAATTTTTCTTGCTTTACCTCAGGAAAAGGAAAGCCCTTCAGAAATGAAGAAGTTTATCTGTTATGGTCATTAAGTGATCTAGTGTAGCACTAGGGAAGTCTGAAGCATTTGTCAAATTATCAATAATAAATAACTTTTTTTAATGGCAAAATAACTTTCTTACATAAAATGTAATTGCCAAAATTTAAACTCCATGTTTGAGTCTCAACCTGGTTTGGTTCTGGGATTTGGGAGTAGTGCTGAGCTACCCATGCAAACAATATTTCTGACCCCACAGGTATCTTTGGCTTTGTGATTGGAGTAGAAATTTAATGTTTGTGTTTGTTCATGAATGTATGAACCAAGACAAGCTGCAGTAAAGTAGATCAAGATTAGTGGTTGCTTCCATGCTGAGCAGAAAATTGCCAAAATCAATGTAAGATCAAGCCTGTTGGAGATAGAGAACAAACTGGGATATATT
This sequence comes from Oxyruncus cristatus, assembly GCA_013399855.1. Classification (NCBI taxonomy): domain Eukaryota; kingdom Metazoa; phylum Chordata; class Aves; order Passeriformes; family Cotingidae; genus Oxyruncus; species Oxyruncus cristatus. Next base: position 2,952 of record VXAY01004196.1, read on the forward strand.
TGCTGTGATGAAACTTGTGATGAAGTGCTCTTAATACAAGACTGTAGCTTGAATTAAAGAAGTCTTCCTCAGCCTGAGAAATGTTTTAGTAGTTTTCTCACAAAGAAAAGTTAGGTCAGGTTATTAAGTTTGAAGTCTTTGAGCTCTTTTTCTTCTCCAACTACACTTTTTAAAATTTTACTGCAGTTGAGTCTTGTGTACATTTCTGTATTTGATTTGTTTTAATTTCAATTTCTTTAAGTGCCTGGTATTTGACTGCAGCGTATGCACTAACAGCTGGAGTTTCAAGATGTCATGCTGTACTGCTTTTTTTTTAAGAAAAAAAAAACCAACAAAGCAGTTACTAGTATATTTTTTTAGTCTTCAGAATGTGTTGAATCTTTTCTTGCCATCATTACCAACATAATATTTATTTAATGTCTTCCCTAAATAAAGCCCAATCAATGGTTTTACTTGTTTTTTTTAGACAACTGTATTAATGCCTGTTTTTTACCCTTTATCTTGAAATGTTGCTGAAAAATTCAAAGCCAGATTCCAATGCAGATTTCCTCAAAGCAGGGAAGATTTTGAGGTCTTTGGAGCCTCTTCATCTCTAAATGGGAAGCTTTTGCTTCAAGCTAAAACCAGCACTTGCAGTGTCTGACTAAGTAAGGCGATTCCAAATTGTTTGCAAATTGCTGGCCGTGATGGATGAGCACCGAAAACATTTGAACTACTTTGCTTTGGTATCAATCTGTTGTGTTAAGAGGGAGCATATGGGCAGATCCTGCAGCCCCTTGGATATTGGGAATGCTGGCACTCGCAGATTTCTCATCGGGGTGTCCAGTATCCCCACATGGATGGTAAGTTAATCAGGGGTTTGGCTCCTCTTGTCAGCTGGGAAAACAAGATATCCAGATAACATATATTCCTATGGAAATGTTGGTTTGGTTTTTTGTCCTTTAATAGTCATAAGGCTGCTGGTTTGTGAGATGGAACATATTCTAGTATAACATTTGCAAATGTAATTGCTGTTGTCTCAAAAACATGGACAAATTGTGAGTACTTTTTAAAATGGTTTTGAACTTAGCCTGGTAGTGTTTTTAACACAAGTTCCTAACAGCCTTAACAGTTTGCCTGATGCACAAATTTTGAATATAGCTACCACAGCCAACAGTATGCAGACTGTATATTCTAATGTAATCCAAATTTTAGTTCAATCTTTTGGTGCTACTGTGGATTAGATAATTTTAATCATTTTATCAAGCAATTAGGCTTGTCATTTGCTGCACTACAGAAAACATCTAAGCTACACCTGAATAGACTTTGCTGTTTGTTTTGGGGTTTTTTTTGGTTGGTTGGTTGGTTGGTTTGGTTTGGTTTTCTTTTTGGCAGTGTTGAAGGTAAAATAACTTTGCCATTACTGGAAAAAATGGCTGGTTTCTTCTGCCAGGATTCTGAGCTTTTACTAATCCATATTCTTTTTCTCTGTGAAGTTTTTGCTGGGGATGAGCTCTTATTATCCAAATAATATGTACGAAAAATGGTATGTTGCCACGAGACAGGTGGTGATCACGAGGGAAGAGAAATAGAATTAGTTTCTTATCTTACAGGCCAGAGACTATTAAAATGTTGAACTAATAATATGCAAGGACGAAGAAAGTTTTTTGCATGTGACTTGTTTTGAACTGTTAGAGCAGACAGGAGCACAGAGCTGGTTTGTGAAAGGATGGAGTTCTGCTGAGAGCAAACTGCAGGGACTTGGTGTCCCAGGTTTCTGGTGGTCAGACACTCTGCAGAAGTGGTGGCTGGTGCAGGTCCGGCATAATCAGTAAAGAGGCTGCTGCCCTTGTTCCCTCTGAAAAATGGCACTGATTTGGTCCCCATTTCTTTGGTGCCCATCTCTTCGCTCTCCAGCCAAGGCTGCAATTTAAGTGGGATGTTTTTAAATGCTTCACTTTCCTACAGAAATTGTGGTTTTGCTCTTGAAACTGTTGTGCTCACTGCCGTGGAGTTAAAATTCCATTGATGGTATAAGACTGCCTGTTCTCTATGAAGGACAGCATGGGAAGGGAGCTGGTGAAAAATGAGAAAGAAAGGGCATAGGAAGATAAAAGGAATAGAATCTGTTGTGTGTTGTGCTCCAGAGGGGATGGATTGTGGAGGGAAGCCCTACAGGGGATAGAGAAAAGGAAAGAGTAAAGAGGTTTGGGTTGATACGAAGAGAGAGAACAATGCTGCAGGGAGCAGCTAGAAACCTACCAAGGGTCAAAAGCAAGAGGTGTGATCTCAGAAGCTGAACTTTTGTTAAATAGTCTTATTTTGAACAAAGAAAATTGGACTCCTGGAAGCAAAGGAACATGTAGTCCCTTAAGAGCACTCTTTGGCAAGGCAAAGAGGTTGTTGAATTAATCTGATATGTTGCATAAGAAAAAAGCTCTAATCCATCTCTTGTACGTGTGCTCAAAACCAAACAAATATAAAACAGTTTCCTTTGTGTGTTATTTATAGCTGTTAGGCCTTGCAGCACACTGTTCATCTCTGATAACCTTAGGCTGCACTTTGGCTTTTCAGACTCTTAGGAATTCTGTGGAACAAACTTTCTCCTCCATCAGCTCTTAACTTTGGTTACTGGCACGCTATCCACCCTGTGAGTCTCAGACCACTGAACTCTGCCACAGTGCTGCAAAAAAGTCAAATGTTTTGGGGAGTAAGTTTTAAGCTTGCAAGTGACTGAAAGCTGTTTGGAGGTTTGTTATTCTTATTAGTATGTGTTTTAAGGTGGCCAAGATAGTAATCCTTTCGGATTAAGTGGAAAAGAAACTTTGTTCTGGGTAGTGTAAGAGAAAATGAAAATGTTCTGTTCGAAAAGGCCAGTGAAAGAGGTTGATGGGAAAAGGAGCAAAAGTAGTTTGGGTACATGTCATCTGCTCACTGTCTCCATCAGTTCCACTGTGGATCCAGCTCTGTGCCCAGAATCATTACTAACAGTTGTTCAACCTGTTGCTTTGAATGTGTCTAATCCATTGTCTTTCCCTTCCCTTGAGCCTGCTTTACTGACCATCAGTTCTGATTTGGGTGTAGTTTCCAGGCAATTGCTACAATTGTGACATGGAAGAGCAAAATAAGGCCATTTCAGGGCAAAACCTTCGTAGCGTGGCAGAACAGCTTTCACAGAGCTCAGTTGCCCTCGTTAATTAACAAGTCAGTCCTGTGCCCCAAAACAAATCCTTACCACGCAGATTTTATTTCAGTTTGGAACAAAATCAAGACTTCATTACAAACTCCTGATTTGATTGTATGTTTTGAGTTCCTTATAAATCAGGGTGCAGATGGGAATCTAATGTTTCTTCCCATTTGCTAAAGTCATTGTGGTTTTGTCACTTCATTTGCTTAGAGAATCTTCTGAGATCTGATCTCTTGTTAGTTCTCCTCTTACTTCCTTTATTTTTTTTTTTTAATTCATTATAAAGCTCCATGGATTGGTCTGAGAATAAACCCCATACTTTTTTTTTCTTTATTTCAAAGCATGTGGTTTCTCTGAGTATTCAGTTAAATTTCCAGATATGGGTCTCCCTGATCACTGACTGATGCCGCTTAAGGAGTTATGAATCCTCTGCATGTTACTGTTCATGATCTGCACCCAAATGGTTCTTGTGACTGTGATTTTTTTTTTTTGCAAAATTGTTCAGACTTCAAACATTTATCATTATTCCTGCTATGTTCAGTGCCCAGATCCACAGGAGCAGGTAGGCAGATACTTCCAAATAGAATGGACGAGGTCACCAAAAATTCCAAGATGTCCTTGGTGCAAAGAAAAGATACTGGTAACAGATCTGCTGTGTGCCTCTAGATCAAAATGTAATTCCCAAGCTGTTCAAAAGCAAGGTTAATTGCTGCTTTAATTATACACCCTGCTTATATTTCACAGCAATTTCAGATCATATCAGGCTGAAGTACAGTGCAAAGATGTTCCCCGAGATAACAGAACACAAGTAAAAAGTCATCATGTTAATAACTTTAGCCTCCACTTTTTTGGAAAATTTTCTGGTGGCTCAAGTTTGTAACATTTTTCTATTTAAAGAAATTCTGTCTACTTTTTCATGTGGTTTCCTGGGAGTTTTTAAAGGATTACTTGCAAGGTAGTAGATTAATTATAATATAATCAGAAAGGGATTGTTGGACTCGTGTTATGTTAGGTGGGCGCAAAAGAGAAGCTGCAAGCCTCTGGTTTAACTTGACACTCATAAAATGTTCCCTAACTGTTGTATTGGGAGAAATGGAATACACTGATTCCCAGTTCACTGTCTCTATGCCTCCTCTGTAATAAGTTTATATATTTTTAAAAGGCTTCCCCAGATAGTAACATTTCCTTCAAAATAGAATCCAGTTATTTCTGCACTGATGCACTAAGTTGCTTATAGAGATTTTGAACCCATCTCCTTAATTCATGTGGTACAGTTTGAGATCACTTAGACTTCTGTTTTAGATGATTAAAATTGATGCATCTAGCAATCAAATGCTACTGAAGAGGCTATACACAAGGAAAAAATAATTTACTCTCAAGGAAATTATGTGAAATTTAGATCTCAGCACTTGATTAAGTGAAAAATGTCCTAAGTGGATCTGGAAGGATCACAGAGCCATAGGTAGGATTGAGGAAGAAGTTACAGAAACTGAAGCAAATTAAACCCAGAAAACTGGGACTTAACATCCTGAGAAAAATGCAGACAAACAGAATGGGACAGCACCAAAATCAAAGCCTATTTTTCTTTCTCCTTGGTATCCAAAAATGGCTCTGTTGGCAGATAGAGCTTCTCCCTTCTGTGTGTCCTGCCAGGCACATCACTGGGCTGCTGTGAATTCCCTGGAAAGGCAAGTTTTCTCTCACACAACCTGAATTGTTGAGCAAAAATAATCCCAAAATGTCTCAGACAGCAAAAGCCATGGGATATGTTTATTCCTGGAGATGAATACAGGAATAATGAGGGCACAGCAACATGTGTGTGACCTGTGAGGGGGAAAGCTCTGCCCGAGTTTCCTTTGCTCATACCTAGATTCCATTCTCTAAATGAAGTATTAAGGATGTGGGAAATAAACTGGTGTTGGGAAATAAATTGAGGGTTTCAGAATCACTGTACTGCTTTGAAAATAATTTTGAAAATATATTAATGTTCCCTAACACTTGTTAGTGTTTGAGAGGATATTGTCATATTCTTTTTCTGGGTAACAAAAATATTTAGGAGATAAAACTGGTTTTTTTCTTATCCCGACTGTTATTATTTTTAGAAGTACCATGAGGATAAAAACAAAGCTTATTATTTAAATTTTAAATCAATGAAGAGAAACCGAGATGACAGTTGCATGTGATGTCTACAATAGACTTGGATCTTGACTGTTTCAGAAAAATTTTGAGTCTTAGATAGCAGGAAAAATCCAAAGAAATGCTGTCCCCTGTGTTTTATGAGAAACCATCACACTCTCTCTGATTAGGTCTGTTCTTTTCTGTTTACGAAAGCCACATTTAGCTATGCCTTATACATACTGATAGAAAAGATTTATACTCTGGAACAAATCTAGGAACTGACAGTTATTTCATGTAGTACTTATGAGTAACTTCATCCATAATGGCAAACATATATTAAAACTTGAAGGCATATTATCTTCTGATGTATGCTTAGCTCCTATTACTTCTAATAAAAATATGTTAAATATTCTCTGATGTGCCATTTTGGAGACTACAGCTTTTAAATGCTGTACTTTATGGAAGTGGCTTTTCTATTTTGACCAGGGATGGAGAGCTTTCGTAGCATTACACATTTTGACATCGCAGGCAGAAATAATTGTGTACTAGGAGAAGATAATGTTGCCACTGTAGCATTTTCTGTAATGAAGATATGAAGTGTAAAACCTCTGCAAAGGCAAAGCCTCATCAGTGGAGATGGTACAGAGAATCCTCACAGTATCCCTGAGCACTGCCACCATCAAACAGGAACTCCAAACTCTTTTCTCAGCAGTATTTTTGTTCAGAGCTCTCCCTCAGGGAAGTCACGGGGGGAGGGAAAGAGCTAGAAAGACTTTTCTCAGTCCCTTTCCTGACAGACTTATCTTTCATCAACATAGAATTCAGTTTGTCAAATTCAAGATACAGTTTATTCCACATTTCTTGCAAGTATTTGTCCAGGCATGTGTTGTACTGTGCAGTACTGTATTTTTGTCACATTGTGTTAATATATTATATTACATTACAGTTAGTACATTACAGTTACAGTTAATACTTAAAGAATTTTTGTTGTTGTTGTTGTTGTTGCAGCTCTTCTAAAGTTGTGGATACATTTCCAAAATTCAGCCTTTATGAGCTGTCTTAGGAAATTCTATTGCGGGTTATTTCACGCAAATATTCAGGAAACTTAGTAATTTACTGTATCTATTCATATGAGTCTGCTCATAGAGTTTGGGGGTGTTTGACAGAAAAATTGGTGTGGAACCTTTGTCACTTTTTTTTAATTAATGGAAACCACAAGCTCATGCAAAAATGATTTTCTAGAATAAATGTAGCGACAGGAAGGAGGAAAAAGTTACAATCAAGGTCCAGTGTGATTCAGGAGGCAAGATGTGTATATTTTCTAGACCCCTGGAGAAATGAAATCATTAAATGCTTGGTTTAACTCAAAGTTGCTGTTTTAATCCTTTTCCCCATGCCTTTATGGCATCTTTTAAAACATGGCAGTTTAAATTCTGCAATTAATTGTGGCAGTGTCCTTTTAATCAGAAAAGAAAGAATTCACAATGTTCACTTGTGGGATTGGAACTGAAGTTTTGAGAGGTGTTCGCATTTGTGAAACAACACAATTTGCAAATTGTGAATAAGGTTTCTCGGTATTTCATTTAAACTTGTTGCCTCACAGATCAGTATCAGGGTAGCTACAGGAAGCTTGGAGCCTATGTCAGGTAGTTTCTTTAAGGTCTTGAGGACTATACTGAGTCTCATTGTTTTGTGCTTTGCAGAGTTGTGAACAAACTCGTTCGCTGGCTGAAGAGACACCCAGAATACGTGTTAAAGCTTTAAACATGCTTAAAAAGCAAAATGTAATACTTACCTGAAGACAGGTCATATCTTTACCCCTGCATCTACAGGGTCAGAATGCTCTTGTCCCCTTTCCCTAATTTATAAGTTACATTAATCACACAAACTGATTGAATAAAAACTTCATGGGATAACATATGGAGATTTGTCTCTTCCTACCTTCTATGTGTCCCTGTGTTTTCAGAGTGCCATGTGCAGCCTGGGATGTCTTTTACATGTCCTCCCTCCCTGGCAAGTATCTTCTGCAAGCCTCAGGGCTTTTGAGCAGGCACTGGAAGAGGCCATCTGGTGGTGAACTTGAAGGTTTTTTCTTTCTGGCCACCTGAACACGCTCATCTTGGACCTCTTGTAGGCACCTCACGCATTTCACCTTTTAATCCATCTGTGTCTCACTTTGCCTTCCCCTTACTGCCACTTCAAGGCAGCCCCTTGTGCTGTATAAAACCCCCAAACAGTGTTTTTGACAGGGCATTGCTACTGCAGGTTTCTTTGCCTTGAAACACATCCCATTCTTCAGTGGCTGCCAGGAATTATTTAACATTTTATTTGTTCCTCAGGACTGTGCGCTGCTGTAACTAAAAGTACATGTGACACAGTTATCTGCCTTGTATTTAGAAGACAAATATGAATTTACCATCAAAGGGAAACATCCATGTTCAGTTTGAAGACCCCTGGGTTATGATTGGTAACCAACATTTAACAGCATCCACCTGCACAATCTGATCCAACCGACAGCGTTTCCACAGAACTTGTTTTCTGAACTCAACCAACTATGACTGTACAATTCGAATCTGGTTTTTTTCAACAGTACAAATTCTTCTAATATACTATGGTAAAAATAAATATGCCTTGTCATTTTCCACCCAGTGGCTTTCTGTTTCTGGAGCAAGTCAGGCACATCACTTCTATCAGCTTCCTCCTCAGACACATCCCAGTGTGTGCTTCTCTTGCTGGTTGTGTGCAGAGTTTCAGAAGGGTAAGTTTGGTAAAACAGCGGTACCGCTTGAAGGATGTTTTTATTCCTCTGGAGTGCAGTAATTTCAAACTATGAGGAAAATGCCTTTTGGGACAGTTCAGAAAAATGCTGTCTCTGGAGGAAGGGATAAAATAATTGGAGGTGATAATAAACTAGAAAATACCAATATCTTACAGGATATAGGATCAAACAGGAATCTTGAAAAAGGTTATTTTAAGAGCAAATTTATCATCAGTTTGAGGATATTGCTCTGGAATATATGAGGGTGGAAGAAGGGACCTTGGGAGGTCAGCATGGGCCTTTAAAAGAATCAAACTTGGAGCTAGAGGAGAAATTCCAGGAAGGAATTTATTAAAGTCCCTTTGTCTTTTTTGTTATTAACAATCATCCCCACAAAGCTGTGGCACCTATTTCCTCAGGTTGCTTGCCTTGTTTGTTTACCATGGAAAGATCATCAACACTCTTTGTTCCTGTGTACTGGAATATTACAATATCTTTGTTGTTACTGAAGACACATCCCACATCCCCCTCCTTCTGGAAGGAGATATATGCATAGAAGAAAAGAGATACGTTGCCTATGATTTTTTTTTTATGGGGATTCCATTTTCTCAGTTCTACTTCTCGGATGGAAATAAATGTTTTAACCCCAAACTTCTTTCCATTAATTTCCTCAATTCATTCTGAGAACCTGAAAAAGCAATGAAGATTCAAGAAGGTAGAGAAACAGGGACTTGACATAATCTTGGGCGAACTGATAATATCTGAATAGCCTTAAATTTAAGGGAATATATTCACTGCTTTAAGCCTAAAGCCATTTGTGTACTGAACAGGGAAGATAGCTAGATGTCAATGGCTGTTTTAGCAAAAGGTGCCATGGCTGTGTTTGGTATGAAGATAAATGAAAAGAAACATTTTTGAAAATGCAAAGGTTTTGGTTCTACTCCTAAACCTGGTATTTGCTAATAGAATAAAACATCTGCACTAAATACTTTCAAATTCTAAAGTTATGTGTGTCATCTTTGGCTCTAATGCCATGTAAGAAAAGCAGCCTT